>CM056056.1:42369064-42391564 GCA_029574335.1 Rana kukunoris | reverse complement strand
AAAAACACTCACATTTGAGTAGAGATAATCAGGCATGTCAAGGGTTAGGTGTGTTTCATCCGCATTAGTCCTGGTGGAGTGTATACATCACGGGCTGATGGTGGAGATCTGGGTCCTGTAGCAGTCCTGTCTGCACTGAATGTGTACAGCGCTGGCTGGCGGCTGGTCGGGGATCGTGGGATATGCTGCACTTAGAGGGCGCCGTTCTCTTTCTTCTTATTTGTTCTCAGAGCCTCTTCTAGCTTTTTTGGACTGGAAGCCATATACTAACTCAGCAACTTTCCTGTATACCTCCTTACATGGACTATATACCATATATGGACTCATATTGATTTTAACCCCTTCCCTGCCCATCCACTTTCTTTTTATATATTTTTGTTGGTCTTTTTAGACAGCTATATCCAGAGTGCGCTATATCAACCCATGGTTTAATACTTTGCATGCGGCTCTTTATCCTTGCAGCCCTTGTCTTGTTTTCACAGCCTGTATACTGCTTTTTAGGGCCGATCCTCCCTATAGGCTCACTATGCAAGCCACAAAGCTGCGAAGGGCCCCCCAAATTACTAGAGGCCCCGTCTGGTGAGAAGTAATTTTCGCCCTCTCACCCCGCTTCTAAACTCGCTGGCTGAACAGCAAAACACCCCCCCCCCGCTTCTCAACTCTCTTTAATGTTACATGTCACTGTCGTCAGCGCCCCCCGCTTCTCATTTTTAATGTGCCATGTAATTTTGCTTAGGGCCCCAGGGAGGTCAGGATCAGCACTGGGTCTTGTAATGACCTCGGGGGAGTGGTGGCGGGGAAGCTAATGCAATTTTTTTCAATGATTTTTATCCATATTGCAGGGACCAAACATTACATTAAAGCCGCATGCAGTATTAAATTTATTTTTTCTTATATTAATCTCATTTTGTGCAGGGACATTTCTAAACATGTGCCACTACTATAGACACCCAGCAGGTACGATATGTAAAGGATTTTTTTTCACTTTAAGCATCATTAAAATCGCTGCTCTTTTTTTTCCATTGATACATGTTCCCTGGTGCAAGACCCGGGTTCTCAAAGATGTTTTCTAACAATAACTTGAATATTTGGCTTTAAAATTAGCACTTTTGAATTCGAACGTTCGAGTCCCATAGACATCAATGGGGTTCTAAATGTCCGTGCGAACGTTCAGTCTGTTTAACGGTTCTGGTGCAAACCAAACGCGGGGGTGTTCGGCTCATCCCTACTCTTCAGGCTATCATGAATGCAACCCCTCTCTGCCAATCCCTCCACTGACTTCCGATTGCCCAGCAAATTCAACTCAAAATACTAACAACAACATACAACTCTGCCCCGAGCTGCATCATCAATCTTATCTCCAAATATAACCCAAGCTGTCCTCTGTGCTCTTTTTAAGACTCCTGCTCTTTAGCTCCCTTGTCTCCTCCTCCCATGCTCGTCTCCAGGACTTCTCCAGAGCCTCTCCCATCCTCTGTAACTCTCTATCTCAATCTGTTGGGCCATCTCCTACTCTGACTGACTTTAGGCAATCCCTCTTAACCCTCTTGTATTTTATTGTATTGTAACTGTACTTCCTTTTTTACTGTAAAGCGCTGCTTAACAACTTCAGGACCATCCACCGCACATATACTGCAGCAGTATGTGTATATCTGTACATCGGTCCTTGCATGAGATACAGCGGGTACACAAATGCGCCTGCCATGCACCAAGCACTTGATGTCCGCAGGCCACACACGGTCGTGGTAAAGAGAGGCAGAACAAGAATCTGCCTATGTAGACAAGACGGATCCCAATTCTGACAGGAGACAACTTGGAGATCTGCTCTTCCTTGTAATCAAGAACAGTGATCTCTGTGTTGTCCCAGTAAGCCAATCCCCCACACAGTGAGAACACACCCAGGGGACACAGTTATCCCCTTTAACACCCCTAGTGTTAACCCCTTCCCTGCCAGTGTCATTTATACCTTGATCAGTGCATTTTCTTAGAACTGATCACTGCAGTAATGTCACTCTGCTGCAATGTCGCAGTACCACTATAAATCACAGATCACCGTCATTACCAGTAAAAACAATAAAAAAAATAAAAGTTCATACATCTATCCAATAGTTTGTAGGCGCTATAACTTTTGTGCAAATCAATCTATATACGCTTATTGCTTTTTTTTTTTTACCAAAAATATGTAGAAGAATACATATTGGCCTAAACTGGTAAATACATTTTTTTTTATAGATTTGTTGGATATGTATTGTAGCAGAAAGTAAAAAATATTGTTTTCTTTTTCAAAATTAAAAAATTAAAAACCGCAGAGGCAATCAAATACCGCCAAAAGAAAGCTCTATTTGTGAAGAAGAAAGGACATCAATTTTGCTTGGGTACAATCGCGCAATTGTCAGTTAAAGCGATGCAGTGCCAGATCACAAAAAATTGCCTGCTCATTAACCACTTAAGACCCAGACCAAAATGCAGGTAAAGGACCTTGCCTCTTTTTGCGATTCGGCACTGCGTCGTTTTAACTGACAATTGCGCGGTCGTGCGAGGTGGCTCCCAAACAAAATTGGCGTCCTTTTTTTCCCACAAATAGAGCTTTCTTTTGGTGGTATTTTATCACCTCTGCGGTTTTTATTTTTTGCGCTATAAACAAAAATAGAGCGACAATTTTGAAAAAAATGCAATATTTTTTACTTTTTGCTATAATAAATATCCCCCCAAAATATATATATATTTTTTTTCCTCAGTTTAGGCCGATACGTATTCTTCTACCTATTTTTGGTAAAAAAAATCACAATAAGCGTTTATCGGTTGGTTTTCGCAAAATTTATAGCGTTTACAAAATAAGGGATAGTTTTATTGCATTTTTATTAATTATTATTTTTTTACTACTAATAGCGGCGATCAGCAATTTTTTTCGTGACTGCGACATTATGGCGGACACTTCGGACAATTTTGACACATTTTTGGGACAATTGTCATTTTCACAGCAAAAAATGCATTTAAATTGCATTGTTTACTGTGAAAATGACAGTTGCAGTTTGGGAGTTAACCACAAGGGGGCGCTGTAGGATTTGTGCGTTCCCTGTGTGTGTTTACAACTGTAGGGGAGTGTGGCTGTAGGTGTGACGTCATCCATCACGTCCCCCTATTACAGGGATGACGTGATCGATGCTGCGGCCACAGTGAAGCACGGGGAAGCTGTGTTTACACACGGCTCTCCCCGTTCTTCAGCTCCGGGGACCGATCGCCGCACTCCAGCGGCGATCGGGTCCGCGAGTCCCGCGGTCCCGGAGCTTCGGACTGGGTCGCGGGAGCACGCCCGTGACCCACGGCTGGGTACTAGAACCAACGTTTATATACGTTGATGTGCCCAGCCATGCCATTCTGCTGACGTAAATGTACAGTAGGCGGTCCTTAAGAGGTTAAAGTGACACTAAAGGTTTTATTTTATTGTTATTTTTTTTAATAACAAACATGTCATATATACCTCAACTGTGTAACTCGTTTTGCACAGAGTGGCCCCTAATGTCATTTTCTGGGGTCCCCGGCAGCTCCCTCGGCTCCTCCCCGCATCAGATAACCCCCTCTGGGAAGCGCTCTTCAGATAACCCTCTCTGGTTACCTTGTGGGCACACTCCCGAGTCCAGCATTCGGCATCCATAGCCGGTGAGTGCAGGAACTTGGCCCTGCCCCTGGCGCTCACATCATTGGATTTGAATGACAGCAGCGGGAGCCAACGACTGCGCTGCTATCAATCTATCCAATCAAGAGTCAAGAACACTGAGCAAAGACGCAGCGGGTTCTTGCCGTGGGACATTCCAGTGCTCAGGTAAGAAAAACAGGGGGGCTGGAGGGCCGGTAATTGTCAGATGTTTTTTCACATAGAATAGGATGCAGAAGGTGGAAAAACAGAAGGGTTTACAACCCCTTAAGGGGGTAAATACTTCTGGAGCTGAAGAGGTTGACCTGTTGGCGCTATATAAATCCTGTATTATAATAATAATAATAATATATGGTGGAAGACAACTTGTGGTGGAAGATAACAGTACAAATGAACACTTTTTTTTTAGAGAACTTTGTTTGCACTTTTTAATGAAAGTTTTTGATTTCTCTTCATCTTTTCCCAATTTTTTCTTGCTTATGATTAAATGTATGGATATTTATGTAAATTGTGGGTACACTCGATATGGGTGTAATATTTGCATTTGTGGTTCTGCACTGTTCTTTTATGAACTTCGGAAAGTAGACCCACCTGCAATACTTGTGAAAATCTTCTTGGAATTTGTGTGCAATGGGTTAAATACCTCTCAGAATAAACTGATCTGCATAGTTGATTGGGAAGCATTATCATCTCACCAAAATTTCACTTATTTCCCAGATTTGCTTTTACATTGCAAAACCTTTTATTAAACATCCCCAACATTTAGCTGAACATGGACCTGATCCAGTTATGAAAGATCTTCTAATTATGTTCGTAAACACACTGGGACAGAGTTAATTGGTAAAGGGAGGGAAAGGGCAGCGCCAGACGCAAAACACACAATCTGTTCTTCGAGACTTTGCACTCAAGAATAATTTCAGCCCCACAGCTCAGTAAACATTGGGACGGAAATTCAAAAACATAGCTGTTGTTTTCCTCGTTCTTGGCGGCTCAGGCTGCGTCTCCAGGTGTTAACAGCTAATGTCGCCCTCTGTTACGTCGGTCCTATTTCTTTTTTCCAGAGAAAATGAAAAGAGAAAGCCATTAGGCAGAATAACACAAATGATTGTGATGCGGAACCTGAGTAAAGGAGCAGGTATAACACGTTGCGTTAAAGCCCTCGCACCCCAAAGGACTAGCGCTTTTAATTAGCTTTCCATTAGCCATGTTCATTAAACGCTGCAAAATGTCAGAACTGAGCCTTCTGTTTTGATAAGAAGGGAAGAGAAGACCCATTAGAGATTCTATATTTCTACTCATTAGAAAATAACCCTTAGGCTGCCAAGCGCTGAAACGGCATTAAACCGATATAAAGTGCGTGACATGGTTTTTGAAAAAAAAAATTGTTATTAATTTGTACTTTTCGACACAAACGTTCATCTACTTTTAGTAGTTTAAGTGAGTCACTTAACGATGATGTTTTAATTGCCAGGCTAATTGAATACATTTAGCAGTTATACTGTCAGATTACTCCGGAATTAAAGCAGATCAATTGTTACATAATGGTGTCTAAGTGACTTTGGAGTCTCCTGAAGTTCCCAAAACACTCAGCGCAAGTTTCGAGCAAAATTGCATCTAGTCGAGCAGTTCATAAAACACTTTATATTATTCTTGTTTCTTCCTTCCTTTACTTCCATTCTTCCTTCACTATATTGTCAAAAGTATTGTGACGTGTACAGCCTATTGTGCAAACAGCGCTTGCCAATCACAAAATGTTATACATATATGAAATTAAAAGGATAATCATAAATAATTATAAACCATATAACCAAGACATTAAATTAAAGTGGTTGTAAAGGTTCCCATTTAAAAAATAAATAAATAACAAACATGTCATACTTACCTCCACTGTGCAGTTCATTTTGCACAGAGTGGCCCCGATCCTCCTGTTCTGGGGTCCCACAGTGGCTCTCCCGGCTCCTCCCCTAAATAGATTACCCCCTCTGAGAAGCTTTCTCCTGAGGGGGTTACCTTGCGGACGTGCTCCCGTGTGATACACTCCATGTTCATAACCGCCAAGTGTATGACTCGGCCCCGGCCCCCAGTGCCCGCGTCATTGGCTTTGATTGACAGCAGCGGGAGCCAATGGCTATGCTGCTATCAATCTATCCAATGAAAAAAGATGCCGCGGAGAAAGCGACATGGGATCGCGCCCACAGAAATTCGGGGCTCAGGTAAGTAAAACGGGGGGCTGGGGGGGTCAGACACGGCAAGGTGTTTTTTCACCTTAGTGCATAGGATGTATTAAGGTGAAAAAACACGAAGGTTTACAACCCCTTTAAATATTGTGAATGGTAACTACTAAAAAACTGAACCCGCGATTCATGTGATAATGAAAAAGTCCAAGTATGAAAAACAAAGTTCCAAACAAGATCATGGATAATACAAATGAAAATAAATACTCCTGCATCCATGGTGCAAACAAGTAATGTGTAGATATCCACTCAAAAGATGTTATAGATCCTACTACCATACAGCAGAAAGGATCATAAGTGCTTGTGGGGTCTCCCCGACTTCCAAGGGTCTTTAAATGAATCCTCCAATGTCCTCCTCCTCGGAATGGGACGTGGCTCCAGACGGGATATCGCCAGCGGTGCTGGAGAGAAATAAGAGAGGACGGATTCCTTGTAGTGTGATACCGTAGGGTATTTTATTAAATCCTCAATGGCTATAATTGGAAGTAAAAATAATGAACAAAGTATCCTCCTTTGCGAACCACCGCAAATGAAAAATGGAGGCGAAGGAAGACCCACAGCAGAATCAGCGTGCGTTCCACCAGGACGTGCCCGTCTACACACAATTCACATATTTGAACGGCAGCTGCTATTAATTTATTTGCAGGATTTAATTAATTATTTGGTACAGGTGGTTTATATAGTTTTGCACCTTTTAAAAAGTATTGGGAAGCCTGCCTTTACACGCACATGGACTTTAATATCAATGCAGTCTTAGTTTGTAGGGTTCAATATTGAGTTGACCCACCCTATGCAGCTATAACAGCTTCAACTCTTCTGGGAATGCTGTCCACAAGGTTTAGGAGTGTGTCTATGGGAATGTTTACCTATTCTTCCAGAAGCGCATTTGTGAGGTCAGGCACTGATGTTGGCCGAGAAGGCCTGGCTCACAGTCTCTGCTCTAATTCATCCCAAAGGTGTTCTAATATAATCCACCCTTATGGATTGATCAGTTGGATGTAAATGGGTTGCATATTTCATACCATACTGACATCATATGTTGTACCAGAAAAACAAAAAAACAAACCAGCTATATATTAAAAACAATGCATGGATAAATGAAGTACCATTTGAGACACTAATGCCGCGTACACACGATATTTTTTAGGCATGAAAAAAACTATGTTTTTCGGCATGTAGAAAAAACTTGTTTTTTTCCAACTTCATCATTAAAACGACGTTGCCCACACACTATCGTTTAAAAAAAATGCTCTAGCAAAGCGCGGTGACGTACAACACGTAGGATGGCACTATAAAGGGGAAGTTCCATGTGGATGACGCCACCCCTGGGGCTGCTTTAGCTGATTTCCTGTTAGTAAAAGACGATTTGCGCTTTTCTGTCTGTTACAGCTTGATGAATGTGCTTACTCCATTACGAATGGTAGTTTTACAAGAACGAGTGCTCCCGTCTCATAACTTGCTTCTGAGCATGCACAGGTTTTTAACGTCATTTTAGCCCAGACACTATCATTTTTTACAACACGGAAAAACAACATTGTTTAAAATGTTGTTAAAAAATGCAGCATGTTCGGAAAATTTTTTTTTTCGTTTTTAGAACCCGAAAAATGATGTGAAGCCCACACACTATCATTTTAAATGACATTTTGTTGAAGCCCCTTTGGAACCATTTACAGCCTCGAGTCTTTTTGAGTATGATGCTACAAGCTTGGCACACCTATTTTTCCATTCTTCTTTGCAGGACCTCTCAAGCTCCATCAGGTTGGATGGGGAGCGTTGGTGCACGGCCATTTTCAGCTCTCTAGAGATGTTCAATCGAGTTCAAGTCTGGGCTCTGGCTGGGCCACTCACAGAGTTGTCCCATAGCCACTCATTTGCTATCTTTGCTGTGTGCTTAGGGTCGTTGTCCTAACCTGGAGCAGGTTTTCATCAAGGATGTCTCTGTACATTGCTGCATTCATCTTTCCCTCAATCCTGACTAGTCTTCCAGTTCCTGCCACTGAAAAACATCCCCACAGCGTGATGCGTGATGGACGCCGAATACAGGACTCGGGAGCGCACCTGCAATGTAACCCCCTTGGCAGAGCACTTCCCAGAGGGGGTTATCAGAAGCGGGAGGAGCAGAGATAGCCACGAGAGACTCCAGAAGACGAGTTATACAGTGGAGGTAAGTATGACATGTTTGTTATTTTAAAAAAAAATATATATATATATATATATATATATATCAGTGTTGCCAGTGGCGTCTCCAGCTTTCATATTTAGGAGGGGCACATGGGGGGACAGGTACAAAAGTAGGGGGGGCCAACTATAAAATGCAATTTTGTTATATATATATATATATATATCCATCCATCCTGGGGCCCTTTACTATGATCCCACAACGACCCTTTCACATGTTCTGCTGTGAGCTCCCTTCCTACTGGGGCCCCCCAGGGTGGCAGAAAACAAGATATATATATACCAGCACACCAAGAGAATATAAGGGTCCAAAGCAGTGGGAGAACTCTCAGGCCACGTACACACGATCAGACCAAACCGATGAGATTGGTCCGACGGACCATTTTCATTAGACCCCCGCTGAAATGGTCTGATGTGCGTACACACCATCGGGCCAAAAATCCGATCAGGCCAGATCGCGGTGATGTAGAACACAACGACGTGCTGAAAAACGAAGTCCAATGCTTCCAAGCATGCGTCGACTTGATTCTGAGCATGCGCGGGTTATTGGTCCGATGCTTTTGTGTACTAACCATCGTTTTGGTCCAACGGACAGGCGTCCATCGGACAGATTTTAAAGCAAGTTTTAAAACTTGTGTCCGACGGACAACGGTCCGATGGGCCGTACACACCATCGAATTGGTCCGATGAAACTGGTCTTAAGACCAGTTTCATCGGACCGGTCTGATCATGTGTACGTGGCCTCAGGGTTGCAAAGTTTGTCTTGCCACCAGGGCCTGGTGTTCTGTCACTGTGGGGTTCCCCAGCTGTCCTGTCCCTGCTATTGACAGCACTGGTCTGGCATCTGTCTCCTTGGCAGTGGCAGCAGTCTATTAGGACTTAGTGCTGGTAACATTATGGGTGCATGCAGGGGAAGGCTGGCACTATTGGTTATAGAGAGCCGAACCCCCAGCTGGTCACCTAGCAGCAGTAATGCTGTATAACCTTCTCTGTTGACATGCTGATCGGGATGTGAAACACAGTATTTATTAGCATCAAGAGTACAACCACATATATACAATCAACCGTATGTTCTGCAGCATGTGGGCTCTATGCCTGTAAAGTGTGGGCTTTGATCAATAAAATCACTGATATTTAACTCTAGGATTTGACGAGGAGCATCACCTGGATTGCATGACGATCAGCATGTCAGAAAAGGCTCCACTGCTGCAAAGCAACCTGCGGGGAGCTCAACTGTCTACAACCAATACAGGGATGGACTGGCCATCGGGACTACCGGGAGTTTCCCGGTGGGCCGATGGCTCAGTGGGCCAGTTGTCACTCAGGGGCGTTGGGAGGGGGTGACTAGAGCCCCAAATGGGTCCCCAAAAAGCCAGGAGTCTCGTCCCCAGTGTAAAAATCCAGTGATTGGTGGGCAAGCGGGGCCGTGCAGCTGCAGTGAGAGTAGAGCTGTCAAAACGATGTCGGGAATGGGCGGGGCCGATATGCGGGGACCCCCCCCCTCATCCCCGACAGTGCTTAGATTTGACAGCTTCACTCTCAATGCAGCCGCACGCCCTGATACTGATGTGCGGGGCCCCTTCGTCCAGTACATTTGCAAACACTGCCTGTATACACTCTGACATTCAGAGTGTATATAGGCAGTGTTTGCTATGTACTGGACGAAGGGGCCCCGCACATCAGTATCGGGTCGTGCGGCTGCAGAGTCTGACTGCTGGCTGGGGAGGAAGGTGGCAGCCGGAGCCGTAACTACTGCACATGCACGGTTCCAGTGCAGGCTGCAGAGTATCGCTGCTGGAGGGGGTGCATGGCGGGTGGAGTGCATGATGACAACAGTGAACCTGTTGACCATCCTGCCTGGGTGTCCTCTTCTCTGCTGTGTAACTCCTCCCCCCCCCCTCACAGCTGCTTTCATCTATACAATACAATAGAGAATGTCCGAGCAGTAGGCAGAGCTGTCCAACTTTTCAAGTTAAAAAGCCTGTGATTGGTTGCTAGGGGCAGTCCTAGCAACCAATCGTCTTTCTGTTACATTGAAAGTTGAACATCTCCCGCCTTCTGCTTGGACACGTCGCATCCTCTGTCTTCTCCCTTCTGTGTAAGGTAAGGGAGGGGGCACTGACATAAAGGGAACTGTGTTTGTTGCAAAGAAAGATGATGGCTGTAAAGGATACCAGAAAGGAGGGGACTGTGAAAGGAAGTGTGTGTCAGGAGGAGGGGTCATTGTGTGTGTCAGGAGGGGGGGTCATTGTGTGTGTCAGGAGGGGGGGTCAGTGTGTGTGACAGGAAGGGGGGTCAGTGTGTGTGTGAGGAAGGGGGGTCAGTGTGTGTGTCAGGAGGGGGGGTCAGTGTGTGTGTCAGGAGGGGGGGTCAGTGTGTGTGTCAGGAGGGGGGGTCAGTGTGTGTGTCAGGAGGGGGGGTCATTGTGTGTGTCAGGAGGGGGGGTCATTGTGTGTGTCAGGAGGGGGGGTCATTGTGTGTGTCAGGAGGGGGGGTCAGTGTGTGTGTGACAGGAAGGGGGGTCAGTGTGTGTGTGAGGAGGGGGGGGTCAGTGTGTGTGTCAGGAGGGGGGGTCAGTGTGTGTGTCAGGAGGGGGGGGTCATTGTGTGTGTCAGGAGGGGGGGTCAGTGTGTGTGACAGGAAGGGGGGTCAGTGTGTGTGTGAGGAAGGGGGGTCAGTGTGTGTGTCAGGAGGGGGGGTCAGTGTGTGTGTCAGGAGGGGGGGTCAGTGTGTGTGTCAGGAGGGGGGGTCAGTGTGTGTGTCAGGAGGGGGGGTCAGTGTATGTGTCTGTGATTTTGTTTTTATTATACAGCATGGGGGGGGGGTAAATGCACTGCCACTGGTCATAGTAACTGATGTATTAGACCCCTTTCACACTGAGCCGCCCATAGCGCTGGTGGTAAAACGCCGCTATTTTTACCACCAACGCTATGGGTGGATTTGTGGTGCATTTCGGTCGCTAGCGGGGCGGTTTTCCCCCCGCTAGCGGACAAGAAAGTGTTAAAACCGTCCACAATGCGCTGCTGAAGTCCCATTGATTTCAATAGACAGGAGCGGTGGAGAAGTAAAAGAAGTAAAAGCCTTGGGCTTTCACACTGGAGACAATGGCGCAGCTGTTTGAGGGTGGAATGCAGGCGCTATTTTTAACGCTATAGTGCCTGCAATACGCTCCAGTGTGAAAGGGGTCTTAATGTACTGCCACTGGTCACGGTTACAGATGAATGAATTTACTGGTCACAGAATAAAAAAGCATTTTATACTTACAGCAGAATGTTTTTACTTTTTTTTTTTTTTGCGCAATTGCGTATAGACTATATACTGTTTTTGTGTGTGTGTGTTTGCAAAAATTAGGTGGGCCGGTCTGGATGAAGTCCAGGGCCAAATTTGTGTCCCAGTCCACCCCTGAACCAATAGATATGGGCTTGGGTGTGTTGGAAATCCCACATGCCCTATCCCGCCAGGAAGCCAACTCTCCACAGTGCTAATCACAGCCACTGAGACAGTCCTGATCTGTGCAGCTGCGGACTGGGAAATGTCTCACTGCCTGTAATTAGCTCTGTGCAGTGTGGGCTTCCTGGCAGGCTCTGGCATGTGAAATTTTGAAAATGCCCAGCCCATCTCTAAGAACAAATTGTGCTGGCCTTTCTGTACATTGGCCCCATAAAGTAACCAGAACTGGGTTCCTATGTGCTGCCGCTGCTGCCATGAAGACAGGGACCAGCGCTGTGAGTAGCTGGGACAGGACAGTAACTCTGGTTATTCCAGCACTGGTCCACACTGGGAGGATTCCCCCATTCACCTATAATGTGTAGATGGGGAAATTGGATAATTTTTTTTTTTCATTCAACCTTATAGTTGAATGAAAAAAGTGATCAATGTATGGGCTGCCTAAGAGCTAAGACCAGCCATAGACAGTTTAAATCTCGGGAGTATATAATTGCTGGGCAGGAGGGATATTCCCCTGTCAGCACTGTCTGTGTTGGTGGGGGATTCATGCAAGTTTCTTTCCTGCACCGTATATTACCTGACTAACTGAAAGTGAAAGTAAATTGCAAATGTTTTGAAAGAATAGGAGAGGGGGAGGGAGACAGATGGGGAGAGAAGGGATGGAGATAATGCAGTTCAGTAATTACAGTGTACTACAGTCTGCAGTGCACACACTTACCCACGGTGCAGGCTAGAATCTCAGGCATCATTCACACACAGCCAAGAATGCTGCTGATTTTCATATTTCCCGCCCACACATCCCCTCTCTTCAGATACAGCACACCGGGGTAGTGTGGGAGGGACTGGAAGGAGGAGGAGGAGCTGTATTCCTCCCTGCATGTATGTGAGGAGAATGGGGGGGGTGGCTGGACTCGCTGGGCTGTAAAAGAGTGTCATAGACTGACACTCGGCTCAGCTTGCAGTCACCACTCTCGGAATTTACAGGCTGGTTCTCCTGTCCTCCTGTCCTAAGGACAGGAGAAATCAGTCTGTTTTTTCAGTAACTGAGATGAAGGCTTGCCACCCCCCCCCCCCCACAGAGCTCATGGAGTCCTTTCTGCAACTCGCTCTTCTCCATGCCAATGAGGATGCAGGGGAAGGGGCAGATCGGGTGGCTGTGGTCGTGTGAGCGCTCGCATTATGCAGTGTCAGCAAGCAGAGAGAGGGGGAAGAATGCCCCGCAGAGCTGACTGGGGATGCTCTCCCTCTCAGGAGAGACTGTTACTCCAGCGGCAGCCCGAGCAAAATACAAAAAATGTAAAAAAATGGTGGGGCACAGCATAATGTTGGGGGGGGGGGTCAGGGCCCCCTCTGCCTCCCCCGTTAGGATGACCATTGAGTGTTGCCAACCTACCAGAATGAAATTTACTGGCACAAAACCCAAAATTTACTGGCATTTCACAAAAGTGGCTAAATTACATTTTTATGTGCAAATTTCAGTATTTAGGCTACAAACAAGTATGCTAGGCAAATAGCACAAAAGATAGGGAAGGGGAAAACGAAAAAAGCACTCACATTTAGCCAACATCCGAAATATTGAATCAAAGAGGAGATACAACACAAGGTAGTGACAAGGTGGACTTTTTAAGGCAATCACAGGGACATAGGGATTTAGAAAAATATAAATTTAATTAGAAAACATACATACAATAAAATCCATTGAAAAAAATATTTAAACAAAATATACATTCACAAGCAATATTTTCTTTTACGGCTTCTTCAGGACGAGTTTGAGAGAGAGTTTTGACAATAAAGTATTGCTAATTTCATAAATCCCAATAGGAAGAGGAGATTTCCTATAGTTGGCAACAAACCGTAGTATATCAAGAGTAAATAAATACGGGTAGATTCTGAAATAAGACAAGAACCAAAATGGACCGGGACCAGTAAGGCAGGGAGCATGGGGCAAGGCCAGCACAGGCTACCCCCCCGGGACACACGAGACTCTATCTCTACTAAGGCTTCCAGCTTTTTGGCTCGTCCTATATTGGACATTGCAACGTGGCTGCCTGTTTTTTGGATCTAAATTCCTTCCTGGCCTTGCCCCATGCTCCCTACCTTACTGCTCCCGGTCCATTTTGGTTCTTGTCTTATTTCAGAATCTACCCGTATTTATTTACTCTTGATATACTACGGTTTGTTGCCAACTATAGGAAATCTCCTCTTTCTATTGGGATTTATGAAATTAGCAATACTTTATTGTCAAAACTCTCTCTCAAACTCGTCCCGAAGAAGCCGTTAGGCGAAACGCGTAGGCGAGACGAAAGAAAATATTGCTTGTGAATGTATATTTTGTTTAACCACTTAAGGACCGCCTACTGCACATATACGTCGGCAGAATGTCACGGCTGGGCACATCAACGTATATATACGTTGATTTTAGTACCCAGCCGTGGGTCACGGGCACGCGCCCGCGGCGCGCTCCCGTGACCCGGTCCGAAGCTCCAGGAACGGGACCGCGGGATTCGCGGACCCGATCGCCGCTGCAGTGTGGCGATCTGTCCCTGGAGCTGAAGAACGGGGAGAGCCGTGTGTAAACACGGCTTCACCGTGCTTCACTGTGGCCGCAGCATCGACGCGTCATCCCTGTAATAGGGGGACGCGATCAATGACGTCACACCTACAGTCACACCCCCCTACAGTTTTAAACACACACACAGGGAACACTCAAATTCACAGCGCCCCCTATGGTTAACTCCCAAACTGCAACTGTCATTTCCACAGTAAACAATGCAATTTAAATGCATTTTTTGCTGTGAAAATGACAATTGTCCCAAAAATGTGTCAAAATTGTCCGAAGTGTCCGCCATAATGTCGCAGTCACGAAAAAAAACGCTGATCGCCGCTATTAGTAGTAAAATTTTTTTTTATAAAAATGCAATAAAACTATCCCTTATTTTGTAAACGCTATAAATTTTGCGAAAACCAACCGATAAACGCTTATTGCAATTTTTTTTACCAAAAATATGTAGAAGAATACGTATCGGCCTAAACTGAGGAAAAAAAATGTTTTTTTTATATATTTTTGGGGGATATTTATTATAGCAAAAAGTAAAAAATATTGATTTTTTTTAAAAATTGTCGCTCTATTTTTGTTTATAGCACAAAAAATAAAAACCGCAGAGGTGATCAAATACCACCAAAAGAAAGCTCTATTTGTGGGGGAAAAAAAGACGCCAATTTTGTTTGGGAGCCACGTCGCACGATCGCACAATTGTCAGTTAAAACGACGCAGTGCCGAATCGCAAAAAGGGGCAAGGTCCTTTACCTGCATTTTGGTCCGGGTCTTAAGTGGTTAAATATTTTTTTCAATGGATTTTATTGTATGTATGTTTTGTAATTAAATTTATATTTTTCTAAATCCTTATGTCCCTGTGATTGCCTTAAAAAGTCCGCCTTGTCACTACCTTGTCACTACCTTGTGTAGTATCTCCTCTTTGACTAGGCAAATAGCAATGTGATTTAAGGTAGATATTAAGGTAAAAAAAAATATTTTTGTTATTTTCGATATAATAAGGGCATTTAGTCACATCAACCCTTGCCTTCACCCCCCCCCCTCCTCTGCAGTGGCACAATCTGCCCCTGCCTCCAATCTCCCTCTGCCTCCAATCTCCCTCTGCCTCCAATCTCCCCCTGCCTCCAATCTCCCCCAGGCCCCCTGCCTCCATCGTCCCCTGCCTCCATCCTCCTCTGCGGTGCCACTAACAACCCCTGTCTCCATCCCCCACCCTCTGTGGTCCCATCATCCCCCTCTGGGATGCCACCAATACCCCCTGCCTCCAATCACCCCCTGCCACTAACACCCCCTGCCTCCATTGCCCCCTGCCTCCATCCCCTCTGCGGTGCCATCGCAGCCATCATCACCCCCTGCCTTCAATCTCCATGCACAGTTCCAGGCGGAACCGATCTCGGCTATTTTTACTGGCACATTTCCGCAACCACGGACATTTACGAACGGGGGAAAAAGTGACTGTTTTTACGAACTGTCCGTAAAAATATGGACAGTTGGCAACACTGATATATATGAACCTATAGTGTCAGTTTAATGATTTTTTTTCAGGTGTCTATTCAGCTTTAACAAAACTGCTGTAGCTTCCTGCATGGCCGAGCAATCCACTTAAAAGGGAATAAAATATAAGTGTAGCATTTACAGACTCTACATTTAATAGCAATCCCCCGAAACGTGTGCCTCCTCCTCCACAATTGTGCCTCTATCTGATACCGGTGGAGTCAGTGATGTGATTTATGTTATGTATGCAAGCTTTTTATCAGTTGGGTGAAATGTTTAATAAGGCAGCAACTTCTGCTCAGTTACATGGAAAGTTGCTGCAACATTAACTTTGTTAAGTGAAATAGCTGTTGACACAAAGTAAACCGCTCGTTGCCCTGTTTGCCTCTGCTCAATGTCTCAATCACAACACAAAAAAACAAAAATAACTGAACTCAGAAATACACATAAGAAAGCGGAGGTCGAAGAGTTATAATTATACTGCATGACTGAGCTTCTGGAGGTCAATGAAACGTGAAGTACCAAGCAGGCTTCTTATCGATGATAGGGCTAACCATGGGACAAGCAAAGGGGCTCCGTTAAAAAAGCAGTGGTATAGCCACGCTGCCTGCTTTAAGTGCTGTAACTAAAGAGAAGAAAAAAAAGAAACAATTTATAAATTTATTGGCTCTCCTTTCTCTCTGCTCTGTTAAAGAAGACAGCCACCACCCCACCGCTACCTAATAAACCTTCCAACTGAAATATATTTTACTAACTAAAATGAATAACGTTAGCAGTACTTACCTGCTTGCAGGAAAGAGGAGTTCGATGATGGGCGCGGATCAATCCAGTGGCGTAACCATGCTGTCTATTCTGATTTGCATATCCCCCGGGGTTCTTGTGACTATGGCAGGAGTTGAACCGGGTCACTAGCTCTTGCACGTGGGTTAACACTTCACCCAAAGGGATGCTCACCAATACCCAGGACAAGGTAGAAGTTGCAATCATGTGAAAAGTCAAACATTAAGGCAACTTCCCAACTCAGAGATGAGCCACATTTCTGCAGTACCCAAAGTATGGAGTTCCTCCATAAGTTGCTATGTCCTACACACTTGTACTGATATACAGTATGCGTGCATTTGGAGGGACTGGCTGAGCCTCTCCTCACTCCACCAGTCAGCATAACTCTGTTACCGTACTCCCAATAACAGAATGAGGTCCTGGTCAAGCACATAGTCCTCACCCCATATGTGCTCTTAAGTAGTGTTGAGCAGAATATGCCATATTCGATTTCGTGATATATCTCGAATATATTGTCGAATATTCGTGATATTTTTTGAAAGTGAAATCATTGCGAATTTTCGCTATTGCGAATGCGATTGCGAATATTCGAGAAATGCGGAGGGAGCACTCTGATTGGCTCAGAATATTCGTGATATGTTGCAATACAAAATAATTGAGAATATTCGGCAAATGCGGAAGGAGCACTCTGATTGGCTCAGAATATTCTTGATATTTTATCGTAATTTCGCAAAAATGCGAATGAGAAATAGATTGCGGAATTTCGACAGTAACACTCTGAAATCGAATATATGTGTTATTTTATTTAAAAACAGTATTTCGAATTTCTCGAGCAGCGCTTGCGCAATCGCGCGAACAACACGCGCGCGCGCGACTACTTCTGGAACTTGGACACTTGCCAGTTTCATTTCACCTAGGAAGTTTGTGTTGGGCCAAGTTCCACAACTTGACTTGCAAAGATGGTTGGAAGCAAACCTTTCAAGAAGAGGAGAAATATGTTGATCTGTGTCTGTGTGAGTATTTGAATTATCTTTACCTGCATTTTAGACTAGTTTAAAAGTTAGTATATAAGATCACATATTAGTATTTCCCAAACAATTTGTCTCCTGGTGTTACAAAACTACAAGTCCCAGCATGCCTGTACAGCTGCAGACACCCTGCTTGGTAAATGTGTATTTAGGCACTTTCCTTGCTATTTTGCATAATTAATTTAACATGTTGTGGACACACGGTCTAATTTTTTCAGATTTGGTGTTTACGAGACTAATACTTTTTTTTGGCTAGAAAAATTACTTAAAACCCCCAAACATTATATATATATATTTTCTAACATCCTAGAGCAGGGGGTCTCCAAACTTTTTACTTCGAGGGCCACATTCTATATTTTACTCATATCGCGGGCCGGAAAAATAATTTAACTAAATAAATCCACAGTAGAAGAAGAATAGCATTTTACTTACTGTTGACAGCAGAACTGGATGATGGTCCTGTCGTCTAATAAAACGATGGAGCATCATTCAGCGGGTTAAACTACCAGCGTGCATGAGGTTTTTCATCCGTGTCCTCACCAGTCCCCACACATCTGTGTCCCCACATTGGTGTCCCCATATATCTGTGTCCCCACATTGGTGTCCCCCCATATATCTGTGGTGTCCCCACATTGGTGTCCCCATACATCTGTCTCCCCCACATTGGTGTCCCCATACATCTGTGTCATCACATTGGTGTCCCAATACATCTGTGTCCCCACATTGGTGTCCCCATACATATGTGTTTCTCCCCACATTGGTGTCCCACACCTATTTGTGACCCCCACCAGTCTGTCCTCATACACTTTTGTCCCCACACATTGTGTGTCCCCACATGTTGTCCCCACACATTGTGTCCCCAACCAGCTCAGTCGTTCATCTGTGTCCCCACACTGGGTGTCCCACAATTCTGTGTCCCCACACTGTTGTCCCCCCAAGCTGTTTACCCACACATGACTCCTCATACATCAGTGTCCCCACATTGGTGTCCCCATACATGTGTCCCCACCAGTCTTCCCACAAATCTTTGTCCTCACATTGGTGGTCCACCATACATCTGTGACCCCCCCAGTTCTCCTCATACATTGTCATGGTTCCCACACATTCTGGGTCCCCACACATTTGATACCCCACCAGTCTCCTCTATACATTTGTGTCCCCCACATTGGTGTCCCCAGTACACGTTGTCCCCACCAGTCACTCCCCCACAAATCTGTGTCATCACATTGGTGTCCCATACATCTGTGTCTCACATTGGTGTCCCCATACATCTGTGTCCCCACATTGGTGTCCCCACACATTTGTGACCCCACCAGTCTCCTCATACACTTTTGTCCCCCACACATCTGTGTCCCCACACTGTTGTCCCCACACATCTGTGTCCCCACCAGTCTCCTCGTACATCTGAGCCCCCACACTGGTGTCCCTACAATTCTGTTGTCCCACACTGTTGTCCCCACACAGCTGTTACCCCACCAGTCTCCTCATACATCTGTGTCCACACATTGGTGTCCCCATACATGTGTCCCCACCAGTCTCCCCACAAATCTGTGTCCTCACATTGGTGTCCCCATACATCTGTGACCCCCACAGTCTCCTCATACATTTATGTCCCCACACATCTGGGTCCCCACACATTTGTTACCCCACCAGTCTCCTCATACATTTTGTGTCCCACATTGGTGTCCCCATACACGTGTCCCCACCAGTCCTCCCCACAAATCTGTGTCATCACATTGGTGTCCCCATACATCTGTGTCCTCACATTGGTGTCCCCATACATCTGTGTCCCCACATTGGTGTCCCCACACATCTGTGCCCCACCAGTCTCCTCATACACTTTTGTCCCCACACATCTGGGTCCCCACACATCTGTGACCCCACATTGGTGTCCCCACACATCTGTGACCCCCCACCAGTCTCCTCATACACTTTTGTCCCCACACATCTGGGTCCCCACACATCTGTGACCCACACACTGGTGTCCCCACACATCTGTGTGGCCCACCAGTGTCCTCATACATCTGTGTGCCCCCACACTGGTGTCCCCACAATTATGTGTCCCCACACTGTTGTCCCCACACATCTGTTACCCCACCAGTCTCCTCATACATCTGTGTCCCCACATTGGTGTACCCACACATTTGTGTCCCCACCAGTCTCCCCACACATCTATGTCCCCACACATCTGTGTCCCCACATCTGTGTCCCCACACTGGTGTCCCCACACATCTGTGGCCCCACCAGTCTCCTCATACATCTGTGCCCCCACATTGGTGGGGACTCAGATGTATGGGGACACCCATGTGGGGACACAGATGTATGAGGAGAGTGGTGGGGACTCAGATGTATGAGGAGAGTGGTGGGGACTCAGATGTATGAGGAGACTGGTGGGGGTCACAGATGTGTGGGGACACCAGTGTGGGGACATAGATGTGTGGGGAGACTGGTGGGGACACTGATGTGGGGACACAGATGTATGAGATGACTGCTGGGGACACAGATGTATGAGATGACTGCTGGGGACACAGATGTATGAGGACACTGTTGGGGACACCGATGTGTGGGGACACAAGTGTGTGAACACTGATTTGTGGGGAGACTGTTGGGGATACAGATGTATGGGGACACTAATGTGGGGACACAGATGTATGAGGAGACTGGTGGGGACACAGATGTGTGGAGACACAAGTGTGGGGACACTGATTTGTGGGGAGACTGGTGGGGACACAGATGTATGGGGACACCAGTCTCCCCACAAACACAGTGTCCCCACACTTGTGTTCCCCACACATCTGTGACCCACCAGTCTCCTCATACATCTATGTCCCCACACATCTGTGACTCCACCAGTCTCCCCATAAATCAGTGTCCCAACACTTGTGTCCCCACACATCTGTGTCCACACACTGGTATCCCCACACATCTGTGGCCCCACCAGTCTCCTCATACATCTGTGCCCCCACATTGGTGGAGGACTCAGATGTATGGGGACACCCATGTGGGGACACAGATGTATGAGGAGAGTGGTGGGGACACAGATGTATGAGGAGACTGGTGGGGGTCACAGATGTGTGGGGACACCAGTGTGGGGACCCAGATGTGTGAGGACACTAAGTGTGGGGACATAGATGTGGTGGGGAGAACTGGTGGGGACACTGATGTGGGGACACAGATGTATGAGATGATGCTGGGGACACAGATGTATGAGGACACTGTTGGGGACACCGATGTGTGGGGGGACAAGTGTGTGAACACTGATTTGTGGGGAGACTGTTGGGGATACAGATGTATGGGGACACTAATGTGGGGACACAGTTGTATGAGGAGACTGGTGGGGACACAGATGTGTGGAGACACAAGTGTGTGGGACACTGATTTGTGGGGGAGATGGTGGGGACACAGATGTATGGGACACCAGTCTCCCCACAAAAACAGTGTCCCCACACTTGTGTCCCCACACATCTGTGACCCCACCAGTCTCCTCATACATCTATGTCCCCACACATCTGTGACTCCACCAGTCTCCCCATAAATCAGTTGTCCCAACACTTGTGTCCCCACACATCTGTGTCCACACACTGGTATCCCACACATCTGGGTCCCCACACTGGTGTCCCCACACATCTGTGTCCCCACACTGTTGTCCCCCACACATCTATCCCCACACATCTGTTTCCCTACCAGTCTCCTCATACATCTGTGTCCCCACATTGGTTTCCCCCACCAGTCTCCTCATACATCTGTGTCCCCACATTGGTGTCCCCATACATCTGTGGGCCCAATAGTCTCCCCACACATCTGTGTGTCTCCATTAGGGCACCCCCTACTGCTGTCCCCATTAAACCCCCCTCCACTGTGTGTCCCATAAGAGCACCCCCCCACTGGTGTCCCCATTAGAGAACCCCCCACTGGTGTCCCCTTTAGAGAACCCCCCCACTGGTGTCCCCATAAGAGCACCACCCCCTACTTGTCACTTGTATCCCCATTAGAGCACCTCCCACTTGTGTCCCCATCAGAATTATCAGCCCCGGATGTTTGTGCCATATCAGAGCCATTCAGCCACCCTCCACAGTAGTGTACAGTAATCATCTCGCATCAGCCCCCCTCCCTCCTCCATGCATGTGTACTTTACCAGCGCGTCAGACATTACACACACTGGCTGTTCAGACTGCTGCACTTCCCGACTCCCGCCCCGCCTTAATGCACACTCGTTACTGGTTAACAGCGAGCGGGAGGCGGAGCAGGGCGGTGTGGCAAGGGGTCTAAAACAAATCATTGGCTGCTAGGATGCCCGTGGACCCAGCAGCCAACACAAACACAGTGAGACGCCGGGAGAGATTGCGGGACCTGCGCTGCATATTGCTAGGGACGAATATTCAGCGCAGGTTCCACAACTAACAGGTGGACCAGTGACTCCAGCTGCGTGCCGGAGGAAATGGCCTGGCGGGCCGGATGTGGCCCGCGGGCGGTACTTTGGAGACCCCTGCCCCAGAGAATGAAATGGTAATCATTGCAATATTTTTTGTCACACCGTATTTGCGCAGCGGTCTTACAAGCGCACTTTTTTTGGAAAAAAAATAACTTTTTGGAATTGGAAAATAACACAACAATAAATTTTGCCCAATTTTTTTAGATTTTGTGAAAGATAAAGTTACGACGAGTAAAATGATACCCAACATGTGACGCTCAAAAAATTGTGCCCGCTCGTGGCATGGCGTCAAACTTTCACCATTAAAAATCTCGATAGGTGACGTTTTAAAAAATTCTACAGGTTGCTTTTTTTGAGGTACAGAGTAGCTCTAGGGCTAGAATTATTGCTCTCGCTGTAACGATCGCGTCGATACCTCACTTGTGTTGTTTGAACACCGTTTTAATATGCGGGCGCTACTCGCTTATGCGTCACTGTTTCCTAAACGGAGCCTACAGCTGTTGCAAAACAACTCCCCGTTATTACCGGACAGCCATTAACTGTCCAGCCATGCTCCTAGTTAAAGTATAATTGTTGTACAGTGGTGACGGTGAGCTACATAGTGTATCAGAGCATGCTGGTAGTTGTAGTTTTTAAATAACATCAACTCCATTATTTATTCTAAATTAATTCATCAAAATCTCCAAAAAATGGCAAGA
>CM056056.1:42086512-42368964 GCA_029574335.1 Rana kukunoris | reverse complement strand
TTTTTTTTTTTTTCTATAAAACAGATAACTAAATAAACACAGTAAACTAAGCTAGCTAGCTTACAGAGGTGTACAAGTACACTCAAACCTATCTATCTAACACTAAATGAAACTGGAACACAAACACACAAATAGTAGCTTTAAAAAAAGCTGTTTGGTATCTTCTTGCTTTTAAAAAAGCAGTTTAGAAATATAAGCACTAGCAGCTGCTAATACTCAAATGAACAGAACAGGAGCACAGAACTGAAAGGCACTGCAATGCTGATGCAATATAACACAGAGCACAGAAACACTTCTCCCTCTATATCCACCTTGTGAATCTGCAATGAGCACATGCTGGGACTTAGTTTATATAATGGTCGTGAGGCAGGTTCCTATTGGTTGATGTGGAGGTTGCTAACCTCTGACACCTGTGGAAATGGAACTCTGATTGGCTCTGATGTGAATGAAGGGCGGAGAAAAAAATCGCGCGATATTCCTATTGCCGAATATTCGCAATGCGAATATTCGGCAGCATAAAAGGATCACATGCGCTACTCGGCCCAGGGTCCCTCTAATCATACCACCATTGCTTTTACACGTCGATGGAGATCACTAGCATGTGATCTGTGTTAAAAAATATTTGAGAAAAATCCGAATATTCGACATTGCGAATATTCGGCGCAATATTCGAGATATTGCGCGATTTCTCGAATATGCAATATTCGAGCCGAATATTCGCAATTCGAATATTCGTGAGCAACACTACTCTTAAGGACAAGGGGGCACTCTTTACGTCTAGAGGAAAAGAGATTTCATCTCCAAATATGGAAAGGTTTCTTCACAGTAAGAGCTCTGAAAATGTGGAATAGATTCCCTCCAGAAGTGGTTTTGGCCAGCTAAGTATATTGCTTTAAGAAAGGTCTGGATACTTTCCTAAATGTACATAATATAACTGGGTACTAACATTTATAAAAAATAAAAGAGGGTGCAGCGCTAAAGTGAAAAGAAGGTTAATATGATACAACATTCATCAATAAATGAAGTAAAAATAAAATTATATACAGGGAGTGCAGAATTATTAGGCAAGTTGTATTTTTGAGGATTCATTTTATTATTGAACAACAACCATGTTCTCAATGAACCCAAAAAACTCATTAATATCAAAGCTGAATATTTTTGGAAGTAGTTTTCAGTTTGTTTTTAGTTTTAGCTATTTTAGGGGGATATCTGTGTGTGCAGGTGACTATTACTGTGCATAATTATTAGGCAACTTAACAAAAAACAAATATATACCCATTTCAATTATTTATTTTTACCAGTGAAACCAATATAACATCTCAACATTCACAAATATACATTTCTGACATTCAAAAACAAAACAAAAACAAATCAGTGACCAATATAACCACCTTTCTTTGCAAGGACACTCAAAAGCTTGCCATCCATGGATTCTGTCAGTGTTTTGATCTGTTCACCATCAACATTGCGTGCAGCAGCAACCACAGCCTCCCAGACACTGTTCAGAGAGGTGTACCGTTTTCCCTCCTTGTAAATCTCACATTTGATGATGGACCACAGGTTCTCAATGGGGTTCAGATCAGGTGAACAAGGAGGCCATGTCATTAGTTTTTCTTCTTTTATACCCTTTCTTGCCAGCCACGCTGTGGAGTACTTGGACGCGTGTGATGGAGCATTGTCCTGCATTAAAATCATGTTTTTCTTGAAGGATGCAGACTTCTTCCTGTACCACTGCTTGAAGAAGGTGTCTTCCAGAAACTGGCAGTAGGACTGGGAGTTGAGCTTGACTCCATCCTCAACCCGAAAAGGCCCCACAAGCTCATCTTTGATGATACCAGCCCAAACCAGTACTCCACCTCCACCTTGCTGGCGTCTGAGTCGGACTGGAGCTCTCTGCCCTTTACCAATCCAGCCACTGGCCCATCCATCTGGCCCATCAAGACTCACTCTCATTTCATCAGTCCATAAAACCTTAGAAAAATCAGTCTTGAGATATTTCTTGGCCCAGTCTTGACGTTTCAGCTTGTGTGTCTTGTTCAGTGGTGGTCGTCTTTCAGCCTTTCTTACCTTGGCCATGTCTCTGAGTATTGCACACCTTGTGCTTTTGGGCACTCCAGTGATGTTGCAGCTCTGAAATATGGCCAAACTGGTGGCAAGTGGCATCTTGGCAGCTGCACGCTTGACTTTTCTCAGTTCATGGGCAGTTATTTTGCGCCTTGGTTTTTCCACACGCTTCTTGCGACCCTGTTGACTATTTTGAATGAAACGCTTGATTGTTCGATGATCACGCTTCAGAAGCTTTGCAATTTTAAGAGTGCTGCATCCCTCTGCAAGATATCTCACTATTTTTGACTTTTCTGAGCCTGGCAAGTCCTTCTTTTGACCCATTTTGCCAAAGGAAAGGAAGTTGCCTAATAATTATGCACACCTGATATAGGGTGTTGATGTCATTAGACCACACCCCTTCTCATTACAGAAATGCACATCACCTAATATGCTTAATTGGTAGTAGGCTTTCGAGCCTATACAGCTTGGAGTAAGACAACATGCATAAAGAGGATGATGTGGTCAAAATACTCATTTGCCTAATAATTCTGCACTCCCTGTACACCTTGCTGAAAATGTGAATCAGCATAAATGTTCAAGGATCTAGTAGTAAAGTCCGGTGGGAATATTGATAATGAAACAATTGAAAAAGATTACCAATGAGAACAAACATATAGAATATAACACTGAGGATATATGGTATAAGTTGAAAAGAAAGAAATCTTCTAACAATGAGTGATCTAGTAGTAAAGTCCGGTGTTAACTACATATCAGACTTAGTGAACATGTGGGCAGGATCAAAAGCGGTTTTCCAAAACATAACCTCTCCAGACACTATGACAAGTATCACGGTAGACAACTAAAAGGGACTAGCTTTTTTGCTATAGACAATATCCGCCCCCACTGGAGAGGTACTAATATGGTTCGAGCCATCTCCCGACTTGAAACTCGGTGGATTTTTTGTTTAAAATCCTTTATTCCGTTCGGTCTGAACGTTGATTGGGATATTAATTGCTTTTTAAATAATTCTTAATATATTTTAATTAGCCTTACAGGCTGACCCGTTCTTCTATTTAATTTATAGAAATACTTTTATTATGATTTGATTTATGTTTCATATATAAATTTTATTAATTTTAGAATATAAATATCCTTTTATAAATAAAATAAATAAAAAAAAAACAAAAAAAAAAAAAACACATTATTCATTTAATGATGTATTTGCTTGTTATTTTCCTGAGTCACATGATGTTTTGTTTCATAACTTGATGAACTCATGTGCTGACTCGGGTATTTGATCTATGCAACTATTCACTGATCCAATCACTGTACAATCCGATGCCTCTCCTGTTTACTGCTAAACTTTGCTGCGTTTTCTATATATATCAGCTCTGACCTTAATTCAGTTTGTATATATTTATTCTGATTTGAATACTTTTCTATCAGGATGATCTGTTATTTACATATATTCTTTTTACCTCTCTTGCTATTCTTTTGTTCAATCAGCCCATAGCTAATAATGGAACTTGCCCTGGCTTTCCCTTTTTCAAAATGGAGTCCTTGGCTTCCTTTTGGTTTGCCCTTAGTTAATACAGTGGCTTAGCCTGAGTTTTCCCTTTTTCAAAATGGAACCTGCTGCTATTTAAACTCTCACACGTGATGTTGTCAACATCCGGCGAATCCCCCGTTGAAGTCCTATCGAGACGAAACGATCGTAGGGTGCCGTGACATCATCGCGTTCCGTCCTGTACGCAGGCAGAGTTTCCCAGTCGAATAGCGAGAGGTATCGGATTTCGGATCGAATTGTTTTATGCCGTTTTTGCATCGAATCCATGTAAGTGCAAGACTTATTAAACCCTAACTTTTATACGTTATACGCTATGAGAGTTTTCCTTTTTTATTTGTCCATGTACCCACTTCGGAGCCATCAGTGAGAGCTAATTGGAATCCATACTGAGTGGTCTTGGGGAGACCGGGTGTCCCTGTGCTCCATAAGACTGGTGCAAAACAGTCTTTCTTTGCGGTAAGCAGGCATTCTTACCTCACAAATTTTTGGTGTTTTCTCCCTTTCTCCATCTGTCGGGTAAGTTCTTTCTTTTCAACTTATACCATATATCCTCAGTGTTATATTCTATATGATTGTTCTCATTGGTAATCTTTTTCAATTGTTTCATTATCAATATTCCCACCGGACTTTACTACTAGATCCTTGAACATTTATGCTGATTCACATTTTCAGCAAGGTGTATATAATTTTATTTTTACTTCATTTATTGATGAATGTTGTATCATATTAACCTTCTTTTCACTTTAGCGCTGCACCCTCTTTTATTTTTTATGCTTTATTGATTGTTGTACACGATTTTGTGCCAGCTGCTTACACGTCCACTTTATCATTGGTATTAATTTTTGATCAGCGCAGCGTCACCCCTTAGGGTTTTTTTTTCTCTTACTAACATTTATAGGTAAAGTTAAACCAGGGAAAATCCAATTGCTTCTTGGGGATCAGGAAGGATTTTTTTCCCCTGCTGTAGCAAATTGGATCATGCTCTGCTGGATTTTTTTTGCCTTCCTCTAGATCAACTGTGTGTATAGAATTGGATATATGGGATTTTACTATATTCTTTATTTATTTATTATTTTTATTTTTTTATGGTTGAACTAGATGGACTTTTTTTCAACCTGACTAACTATGTAACTGTGTAACTCTTCTCTTTTTGTACCAAGTGACCAGGCCATAGATCTTCCTAATGCTGGTCCACTCACAGTGACTGGTGGAGATGGACAGCTAGGAAGAGATTTAGAGAACCAACCCCTTTGCTACCAGATAACCTATCACCTAACCAGGTACCATGCCACTGACTGGTTGCTGTTTTCCTTGTTATTACTCATGGCAACTACCTCTTCCTTCTTGTCTTGCTAAATTAACCTCTGGCATAGTAATGGTACACATACCCCATATTGCGGTTATGGACCCAGTTTCTTTAGTAATATGCCAAGACCTCACATGCACCCCTTGAATAACTTTAGAACAGGCTCTGAGCAGTTGAATCAACTTTTACTGTAAACTTGGCACAACATGTATAACATGCAATAATCGTCTTTCTCCTAACTTTACCTAACTGTGGCTGCCCCAGGTTACCTGCAAATATGAATCCTCTTTGGGAAAAGTCCATACTTGGAGAAGTGTATCTTCCTAGGCTCTTCCAGTGAATTGGTGTTCCAGAGTGGACCACAGTTTCCAGCAAGCCTTGGCACATATCTCTGGGTGAGTGTGTCCCCCATAGCATGCGTTTCCCCTTTTTCTCCTTGGGAACTGGCCTTTTCCCTTTTATATAGCAACAGAGGGAGGCAGAGAAAGCCTGAAAATACATTTGAAAAAGGCTGGACAACACCAACTCTTTACCTCTGAACTGCTTACCTGACTAACTAGGTGCTAACTAAATATACAGTAGGCTACCTGCCTACAGTCCTTCTCATATGGTTTCCTCAGTCTCAGTATTCCCTGTTTCCCACCAGCTGGAAATCCACACTGCTATTGAAAATAATTTTTTTATCATGTATGTGTGAGATGAGGCACTTGATGTCATGAAAGTGTCCCAGCAGATTAGAAAAAATAAGTCAGCCTCTGATTACATCATGTGCAGCATCTTGAGAGGCACTGGACTTCAGAGAGGTTACAAGAATATATATATATATATATGCATTTATTTACTATGTATGTGGGCTAGGATGACATTGTGATCAAATGGCAATGCACATACACTGTACACAAAAGAGAGAGATCAATGGACCATAGTGAAGAGGGAGTATACTTACCTCTCTTATGGCCAGTTTCTCCTACCCCTACTCCATTCCATCCCTGTTCAATCCACAGAAAAAAAAGAATACCAAAACACATACAAATCAAAACCTCCATATATACAATCCTAAACAGTTGATCAAGAGGAAGGCAAACATAAACACAATAAAGCATGATCCAATTTGCTCCAGCTGGGAAAAAAAATCCTTCATGATCCCCCAAGAGGCAATCAGATATTCCCTGGATCAACGTTACCTATACATATTAGTACCCAGCTATATTTTGTGCCTTTAGGAATGAATCCAGGCAGGTTATATATATATATATATATATATATATATATATATATATATATATATATATATATATATATATCATGCTGTTTTACCATTTCAGGGTAAAAAAAGGCAGAGGTCAGTACAAGGTGAGAGGAGCAAGGGCCAGATCAACTTGCAATGTCAGGTGGAAACCAGAGTCAGAAACTGGCAAACCCATTACGACCACTTTATGCTACAGGTAAGCCTTTAATAAGGCTTACATGTGGCTACACAGGATATTCCCTAAACCTGCACAGTTTAGGAAATATCCCCTGTCCCCTGCATTGTGTTGATGTCATCGGCACATGCGCACTAGAGCAAACTGAAGCAATGGCACATGTGTGCCATTGCTTCAGTCAGTGTGTCGTTATCATGTCATCGTGGCTCCGGCCAATCACAGAGCCGGAGCCGCGATACCCGGAAGTAACCCCCGGGAGAAATGTCGCCGTCCGGAGGAGGGTACGAGGACTGCTGCTGGGGTTTCGATGTCAGGTAAGTAATTCATAATGAGCTAGTATGCTATGCAAGAACCTTCCAGTCTGACTTCTGGGTACCTTGGACCTGAAGGGTTAGCTCAACTAAGAGAGAGGGTGAAACAGGACACAGTTCTGAGAGGGTTTGTAGATATTTGGGCTACTGAAATGCTGCTTGTCTCTTGTTAGTTTTTCTGGCTCCCTGGAGCACCCGAGGGACTTTAAACCCTGATGTGGGACAAGCATATGCGGGCGGTGAGCTTTGTGTTTATATACTTTTTGTTTGTTTTTTAGACAAAATAACAATTGTTTGTTTTTACAAAGACAGCTGGCTACTAATTGAGACCCCCAAAATATCACACTACCTTCATCTAGCAATTTCTATACAATATTTCTTGGCTAATGTTGACCAATGCAACATAAAACTGGTCCGCATGACCGGAGGCAAGTCCTCTGCCTTAACAATTTTACAATAATAGGCTTTTATTTCCATCCCAGAGAGCTGGCAAGTAAACCTATAATTTAGTTCTTGACGGATGTCCACCTTTATGATTATATATGAGGTACGATCAAACATCACATGTTCGTGATCTAATGACCCCTAGTAAATTGTTTTGGGTTAAATCATCCTTTTTTTTTTTTTAACAGCTGTATCCTCCTGAACAACTGGCCTTCCTCCCAAATTGAGGAAGCAATCCAGCAATATTTATGCAGGATTAATTAGAGTTGCTTTCACAAACCCGGAGCTGTGTGTTAATGAAGTGGATTAGGCCAGAGTTATGATGTCTTAGGAGTGTGAGAAAATTTCAAGGGATCTATTATCCTCTATAAATTAAAAGTGGCCGGCGTTGTTTGTCAAGAGCAAGACAAAAGCAACTGTAATAATGTGATGTTCTTGGGAGGATTTATGGAAGGACAAAGCCCAGTGTATAGAGGATAATCAATTCTGGAGGATAAAGATATAGGATTATCATGGTCTTCTAATATATTTTGCAGGTATGGATTCCTTGGACAGACATGCAATGTTAATGCACAGAGATGCATGTACTTTCTCATGCTGGAAAAAAACAAAATAAATTATCATAAGAAAATAGACTTGTGGCCACTTGGATAGAAATGTTACCGCTTTTCATTTTCTGGACTCAAATCTCAAACTGGAAGTATTAACAGCACATTGCTTTTTAAAGTTTAAGTACAGCAGTTTTTACAGTACCTTGAAATAGTATTCATACCTCTTAAGATTTTCCACATTTTGTCATGTTACAACCAAAAATTTAAGTGTATTGGGATTTTATGTGATAGACCAACACAAAGTGACACATAATTGTGAAGTGGAAATGGTTTTATTTATTTTTTACAAATAAATATCTGAAAAATGTGGTGTGCATTTGTTTTCAGCCCCCTTTACTCTGATACCCCTAACTAGAATATATTGAAACCAATTGCCTTCAGAAGTCATCTAATTAGTAAATAGTGTCCAACTATGTGTAATCTAATCTCAGTATAAATAAACCTGTCCTGTGAAGCCCTCAGAGGTTTGTTAGAGAACCTTAGTAAACAAACTGCATAATGAAGGCCAAGAAACATCAGACAGGTCAGAGATAAAGTTGTGTAGAAGTTTAAAGCAGGGTTAGGTGTTATAAAAAATATCCCAAAAATGGAAAGATCATAGCACAACTGCAAACCTACCAAGACATGGCCGTCCATCTAAACTGACAGGCCAGGCAAGGAGATCATTATTCAGAGAAGCAGCCAAGAGGCCCATGGTAACACTGGAGGAGCTGCAGAGATCCACAGCTCAGGTGGGAGAATTTGTCCACAGGAAAACTATTATGCAGGCCATACACGGTTCGAATTTCGAAATAATTTTCTTTCAAAAATCGTTTCTAAGAATTTTAGTACAAATTTCACACCATTAGTGGGCTGCAGCCGATTTTCGTGCGGCTTTCAATTTGAGGAATCGGACATGTTGGAAATCTTTTGAAAAACAAACGATTTTCTAATCAATAATGGGAGAATCGTGCGAGAAATGTAATAGTGAAAAAATGCGCATGTGCAAGAAAAGAAAATAACGGAGAGAAAAATAGATTCCCGGCCACGAAAAAAAAATCTGTAGCAACATGAAGGCTTGGTCGGCCGAATTTCAAAAATCAATGGTGGCATCATCGCCTGCTTTAGTCATGCACTTCACAAATCTGGCCTTTATGGAAGAGTGCCAAGAAGAAAGACATTGTGGAAGAAGGTGCTCTGGTGAGATGAGACCAAAATTTTACTTTTTAGTAGAGAGCGCCATCAGGAGACCCTAGAAGAGGATGTAAGAGACTGCTCTGTGCAATACGATTGCACAGAGCAGGTAAGCCTAACTTTTTATTATTATTATTATTATTATTTTAGGGGGAAATTACTTTTATAATCACTTTAAAATGAACAACTTTGCACCATGCTTACTATGTGGACCACTTCTTATATGGATGGGATGTGATTGCAGCAACCATTTTGTCCTGAACACAAAGATGCTCCATTGCTATACAAATGTCGTTCAGCCAACTTTAAAAAATGAGTGTATTAATTCAGCATTGCCTAAAAACACCCATGCATGCAAGTCCTTTCATAACGTGTCGCAAACTAGAACTCTGCAGCTTCTCCGATGATCTATATGCAAACCTCCAAGAAAAAAGCCGTTTGTATTCCAACGGCTGACGGTAGCATTGTCTAATGATACATTTGTGTGACATTAAAAGCAAGAGCTGTAACTGATCACATTGCCTAATGAAGTTTGGAATGACATTATTAATCCAATATGTTATTAATGAGTTTTCTTCATGTTAGCATTTTAATTGCAGTCGTATTATGATGAGCCCCTTGTGAACAAAATTTAAATTGAGAATTCGGCAGGCATGGAATTAACCTCTTCATGGTTCCCTGGGAAATGACATAAGGGCTCAAATTAAATAGGGACAAAAGTGATCACTTAATAACTATTTGTATTTAAAACTTAGTAACTGGATTGTCAGAATTGCTCCACCCGCATCCAGGAAGAAAAAAAAAAATGGATAAAAAGGATAAAAAAGGAGAGGCAAATTAATGAAAAATGGTATTGTAATAATAAATAATACAAGTTTAAAATAAAATACATAGATAAAAAAAAAGTAGTATGTAAAAACAGTGCCTTGAAAAACTCCTACTCCTTGAAATTTTCCACATTTTGTCATGTTACAACCAAAAAAATAAATGTATTTTATGGGGATTGTATCTGATAGACCAACACAAAGTGGCACATAATTGTGAAGTGGAGGGAAAATGATAAATGGTTTTCATTTTTTTTTTACAAATAAATATGTAAAAAGTGTGGTGTGCATTTGTATTCAGCCCCCTTTACTCTAATACCCCTAACTAAGATCTAGTGGAACCAATTGCCTCAAGAAGTCACCTAATTAGTAAATTGAGTCCACCTGTGTGTAATTTAATTTTGGTATAAATACAGCTGTTCTGTGAAGCCCTCAGAGGATTGTTAGAGAATCTTAGTGAACAAACAGCATTACAAAGGCCAATGAAGACACCAGACAGTTCAGGGATAAAGTTGTGGAGAAGTTTAAAGCATGGTTAGGTTATAAAAATGAATATCTTACGGAGCACTAATGAAACTATCACCCGAAAATATAAAGAGTATGGCTCAACTACATACCTACCAAGACATGGCTGTCCACCTAAACCGACAGGCTGGAGGAGTTGCAGAGATCCTCAGCTCAGGTGGGAGAATCTATCCACAGGACAACTATTATGCACTCCACAAACCTGGCCTTTATGGAAGAGTGGCAAGAAGAAAGCCATTGTTGAAAAAAAGCCATAAGAAGTTTCATTTGCAGTTTGCGAGAAGCAATGTGGGGGACACAGCAAATATGGTCAGATGAGACAAAAATTGAACTTTTTGGCCTAAATGCAAAAATCTATGTGTGGCAGAAAACTAACACTATACATCACCCTGAACACACCATCCCCACCGTGAAACATGGTGGTGGCAGGATCATGTTGTGGGGATGCTTTTCTTCAGCAGGGACAGGGAAGCTGGTCAGAGTTAATGGGAAGAAAAAGTCCTATCTTTGCTGGACATGCCTGGACTCTTCTCGGACTGCCCTACAACTCAAAGACTGGGAGGGTATGCCTGTGCCGTCCCTTCAGAGCTCCATGCCATAGTCCGTGATTCATGTCCATATACAGACTTGAAGTCAATGGTTTCTTTTTTTTTTTACATATGAATTCTTTATTTAGAGATAAGGGTGATTCCAAGAGTATGTGACATTGAAGCTTCAAAACAGTAGTTATTACAGATCCATCATATTCACTAAGGAAACATCTACAAATTACAGTATCAATGATTGTAAATTATAGCAATATGGTTAAGTAAAACATTTTCTAGAAGGAGCCCGATTTTCTTCTCCCAGAAGATGTGGAGAATAGTAGCCTCAGCCTTCCCACATCATCAGCACTTGTCAAGGACCAGGAGGATCATGCAATGCAAGACAGAATGAAATCTTTACCAGCCCACTCCTTGATACATGTTACGTTACATATAGAGAATTTGTAATCATTGTAGCTCAATGTATGTATTTGTTCAGAGAAAAAGATGAGTATTAGATCCCTTTTCTGTATTTGAATTAAAACGTAGGATAATTCCAGTTCTGGGCTCATGATTAGAGAGTAAAGCATAGAGAGGGTATGTTTCATTGGGCCCTGTCCTAGGCAAAGAGTTCCTGAGTCTTTTTGAGGTCACCCCATGGCTTCTATACAGAGACCCCCCAGACTACTCCATTTTCCCTTCTCTGCCCCAGGACTAAACCCAAAACAAACTATTAAATAGCCCAGGAGAAGGGCCTGCATGCACGTGAAGATGGGGCTAAAGTGATGGTGAACCTTGGCATCCCAGATGTTTTGGAACTTCATTTCCCATGATGCTCAACTACACTGCAGAGTGGGAAATGTAGTTCCAAACCATCTGGGGTGCCAAGGTTTGCCATCACTGGGCTAAACCAAAAGGACAACGACCCCTTATTATGTCCTTTTTCATAACTAGATATTTATCCTGATCCTTTTTCCACTTTCCTCCCACATTTACCCCTTACTTACCTCCCCCCCAGAACCCTACATATTCCATTACCCCCCCCCCCCCCAATCCCTAATCCGTGGTCACTTTTTTTCCCTAAAAAGGTAAAATATACAAATGTATTATCAGATAACCCAGTCATACATCCTGCACTTTGTTTACAGCTGTGGTTTGACATGTATCCTGTATTTATTGTTTGATTGAGTGTGCTTTATTATACATTATTTTTTCTTTTTATCTCTGGATTGTTTTCCGTTCGTGAAATGTTCAGCATCTGTCTTCTCCTATAAATACAGAATAACAAAAAAAAAAAAAAAGAACAATAAGAGAGAAGGGAAAAAAAACAACACAAATAACAAAGGAGAGCAGCACAGTGGCTTAATGGTTAACACAATTTGGGTTATTGGTTTGAATTCCAACCAGGACACTACATGCATGGAATTTGACAATTAAGACAATATTATTATTATTTTTATCATACAGGATTTATATAGCGCCAGCAGTTTGTGCAGCGTTTTACAACATGAGGTCAGATAGTACAGTTACAATACAAGTAACCGCTTAAGGACCGCCTCCTGCACATTTATGTCGGCAGAATGGCACGGCTGGGCACATGCATGTACAGGTACGTCCTGTGCTAGTACCCAGCCGTGGGTCGCGCTCCCGTGACCCGGTCCGAAGCTCCGTGACTGCGGGGCCCGCAGACCCGATCAACGCTGGAGTCCCGCGATCGGTCCCCAGAGCTGAAGAACAGGGAGAGCCGTGTGTCAACTGTTCTTCACTGTGGCGGCGTCATCTATTGTGTAATCTCTTTTATAGGGATACACAATCAATAATGTCACACCTACAGCCACACCCCCCTACAGTTGTAAACACATATTAGGTCACACATAACCCCTTCAGCACCCCCTTGTGGTTAATTCACAAACTTCAATTGTCATTTTCACAATAAACAATGCATTTTAAATGCATTTTTTGCTGTGAAAATGACAATGGTTCCAAAAATGTGTCAAAAGTGTCCGCCATAATGTCGCAGTCACAAAAAAAATCGCTGATCGCCGCCATTAGTAGTAAAAAAAAAAAAAAACATAATAAAAATGCAATAAAACTATCCACTATTTTGTAAACGCTATAAATTTTGCGCAAACCAACCGATAAACGCTTATTGCGATTTCTTTACCAAAAATAGGTAGAAGAATAGGTATCGGCCTAAACTGAGGAAAAAAAATATTTGTATATATATTTTTGGGGGATATTTATTATAGCAAAAAGTAAAAAATATTGCATTTTTTTCAAAATTGTCGCTCTATTTTTGTTTATAGCGCAAAAAAAAAATCGCAGAGGTGATCAAATACCACCAAAAGAAAGCTCTATTTGTGGGAAAAAAAGGACGCCAATTTTGTTTGGGAGCCACGTCACACGACCGCACAATTGTCTGTTAGCGGTGCAGTGCCGAATCGCAAAACCTGGCCGGGTCCTTTAGCTGCCTAAAGGTCTGGGTCTTAAGTGGTTAAATACAGGAGGAATCAGAAGGCCCTGTTCATTAGAGCTTACAATTTAGAAGGGCGTATTTTAGAGATGTTACGGAGGTTTGGGTGGCAAGATTTGAACAGTGATTGGACATGGGGCTTAAAGGAGAGTTCCGATTCCAGGACTACACCTAGAACCTTGGCATGCTGGGATGGGCTTATAGTTGTGCCATCGATTTTGAGAGATCAAGGGAGGGGGCACGTGGGGAGAACAAATTATAAATTTGGTTTTGGATAGATTGAGTTTGAGGAAGTGGTTTGACATCCAGACTGATACTGTATATATCGGTTAGTAAACTAGTGATACGTGAGAAGGCAGAGGGAGTGAACAGAAGGGTAGAAAAATAGATTTGGGGGATTTGGGTGACATGCTGGTAGGTTCATTGACTCCTGCATATGTATACGTGTGAGATAGGGACTTTAGATTGTAAGCTCCTTGGGGGTAAGGGGTAAGGACTGATGTAAGTGTGCAATTATGTAAAGTGCTGCTTAACCACTTAAGGCATGCCCATAGAATATATACTGCGGACTGGTGGCCCCATTGTGCTGGATCATGCACATGTACGTGATCTGGCATATATGGTTATAGGACAGCCGACCGCGAATCACAGCACAGAACCCTGAAAAGCAGGGAGAAAAATAAGCCACATCTATTAGTAAAAGCAGCACACAATACACACATAACACATTGTTAGGAACACAGTTAACCCTTTCTTTGCCCCTAGATGTTAACCCCTTCCCAGCCAGTGTCATTAGTACAGTGACAGTGTATAGTATTAACACTGATCACTGTGTATGTGTCACTGGTGATGTCAGTTAATCAGTTCCCAGCCTGTGTCAGGTAGTGTCAGATTGCCAGCTGCACTATCACAGTCCCGATATAAGTTGCTGATCGCTGCTATTACTAGTAGAGAAAAGTATATACAGTATACAGTACCATAGTTTGTAGAAACTATAGCTTTCACACAAACCATTTAATATACACTTATTTGGATTTTTATTTACAAAACACATAAGACATGTAACAGAATACAATTTGGTTTAAATTTATGAAGACTTTTTTTTTATTGTATTTTTTTTATTGGATATTTTTTATAACAGAAAGTAGAAAACATATATATATTTTTTAAAAAAATGATTTTTTTCCATTAATAAATACCCAGTGGTGATCAAATACCACCAACAGAAATCTCTATTTGTGTAAAAAATAGTTTTATTTTATTTGCGTACCGTGTTGCATGACCACGCATTTACCAGTTAAAGTAGCACAGTGCCGGATAACAAAAAATGTCCTGGTCATGAACGGGTTAAAATTGTACGGAGCTTAAGTGCTTAAATTTTGGGTGAGAAGGAGTGCAAAGAAGGAATACATTAAAAAGGAGCAAGAGCAAAATGAAGAGACAAGATTAAAGAACAAAAAAAAGGACAACAATTAAAGAAGGAAGGACAAAAAGAATAAAAGGAAGGGAAAAATAGAGAAGGAAGAAGAACAAACATGTAGGAAGTGGTAAAAAAAATAAAAGACAGACAAAAAAATAAGAATCAATGTTAACAAATAAGATTATGATAAACCCCACCAGTTTAACACTTAAGGAGCGCCCCATGTACATATATGGCGGCAGGGCGCAGTTCCACCCTGAAAAAAGTAATTTTTTAAAGTCAGCAGCTACAAACACTATAGCTGCCGACTTTTAATAAGGGTACTTACCTGTCCAGGGAGCCCGCGATTTCGGCCCCCCAAGGCCGATCAGTCCATCGGATCGGGTGCAGGTGCCGCCATAGTAGCTAAGGGAACCCGGCAGTGAAGGCCTTAGGCTTCACGGCCAGTTTCCTACTGCACATGCGCAAGTCGCTCAGCGGTTTCTGAATGGTCCATCATCTTTTGGGACACACACAAGTCCCAGAAGGCAGCGGGGGGAAGGAGGAGGGGCAGAACCAGAAAAAAAATAGGCCAATAAGAGCCATGGGCGGAAGTGACATTTTGATGTCGCTTCTGCCCTGCAATGATATTGCCTGTGTGAGCCATGAAAAGAGGTGGGGGGTGGGGGGACTTTCTCCCGCTGTTTGTTATAACAACCAAGTGGCTGGTTAGCTGCTGCGATTGTTAACAAGAGAGCTGACCGTAGACTCCAAAAAAAAAACAGTACCGGGGTTATGCCTGTAGCTGTAGGCATCATTTCAATACAACCACAAGTCAAATGATGTACCAGGTATGTGATTTGGTGGCAAGTGGTTAATTGCTAATGTGCGTTTTTCGGTTTGGCACATTTTTGGAAAAGGTTGGGGACTTCTTTTCCTTCTTGCTCTCACGTCGGAAAACGTGTTTAGCCACACCTCTAGGTGGGAACCTAGACTTATCATTTTCCAGAAAGAGTTTTTGCCATTTGAACACTTTTGTTGTATCACACGACCCAGGAAAAGACTTTCTCACCGAAAATGTACAGCCGGTCCTTCTCAGTATTCAGCAGAGAGGCGCACAGACATGTAATAAGCCCTAGAAATCGCATTATTGGGACTATATGAAGCTTTTTTTCTTGCTGCAGGAGCGAGCGCTGAATTTCTGCAGACAGAGCTGAGAAGATTACGGCAGACAGAAGCAGAATACTCCAGAAACACAGTGTAATTCCCATGTCAAGTAGCCAGCTTTACTGGAGATACGCACAGGAATAGTATATACAGATCAAAGGCTTTCACCGATATCTACAGCTGTTTTTGTGGAATGCCTTTTCACTGAATTAGAAGCAGGAGACTTATTGCTTTCTAGACCTCTGGGAAATATAACAGCACAGATCACCACTACCTGGCTAGCAAGGGAATGCTTGGACTTGTAGCTCCATAGAGAATTGTCCTTAGGGCCCATGCACACATGTACGTTATGACAATGCGAGTCTTAATGCGTGAAAGGCCCACCAAGTTGCATCATATGGCAAATGTTGGTCACCCATACCATGGTTTACCCACTTGACTCCCTAGCCACATTTATGAAAAAAATCTACTTTTTTTTCCTAGAAAATTACTTAGAACCTCTAAACATTAGGCACTATTTAGGCAGAGGCTCTAGAGAATACTGTAAAATGGTGGGTTGCGTAATTTTATGTTATAAAATATTTGTGCATCCGTTTTAAAAATAAAAAATTCATAGTTTGTTATAGCATTTTGAAAACAGGTAATTTTTCTCCTTCATGGATGTGAACTGATATTCTGCACTGATGTTCTATCAGTGCCCATCAGTGCCACATATCAGTGCCCGTCAGTGCCACCTATAACTGCTTCCTCATCAATGTCCATCAGTGCCACCTATCAGTGCCCATCAGTGCCACCTATAACTGCTGCCTCATCAATGCCCATCAGTACCACCTATCAGTGCCACCTATAACTGCCCCCCCATCAATGTCCATCAGTGACACCTATAACTGCCACCTCATGAATGCCCATCAGTGCCACCTACCAGTGCCCATCAGTGCAGCCTGATCACCACACATAAGTGAAGGAGAATTTTTTTTGCAATTTTTTAAAAAAACTATAAAAAAGCGTTTTCCCAAATGTTCTGTCTTTTTTATTTGTTTAGCAAAAAAAAACAAGAAAGCTCTATTTGTGTGAAAAAAAATGAAATTTTGATTTGGGTACAGTGACCGTACAATTGTCATTCAAAGTGCAACAGTGCTGAGAGCTGAAAATTGGCCTGGGCAGGAAAGGGGTGAAAGTGCCCAGTAGGCAAGTGGTTGTAAATAGATTTTTTTTTTCCGTAATAAATAATAAACATATCATACCCTCCTGCTCTTGCACAGAGCTCTGTTTTGCACAGAGCAGCCCATAACCTCCTCCACTGGTGATCTTGATTTCTCCTCTTCTCTGTGTGCCACCATAGAAAGAGGCTTTCTATGGTGGCACACGTGGGCTCATTCCAGAGCTGGACTGTGTGGGTCCATTAACACATACACAGCATGGCTTGGCCCTGCCCCTTGCTTCCTTTTCAGAGGATTTGGTTGACAGCAGCAGGAGTCAATCACTCCCGCTGCTGTCCCTGAGCCTGTGATTAGAGGGAGAAAGAGCAAAACTGCTGTAGATGGGATCGGAGGCACGTAGGGGACAAAAAAATGCCCATGCGATACTATTGTGGTGTGACAGATTCCCTTTAACCACTTCACATCCAGAAGATTTTCATGACCAGGCCATTTTTTTGCGGTACAGCATTCTATTAACTGACAATTACGTGGTCATGCAATGCTGTACCCAAATAAAATGTGCCCTTTTTTTCGCCACAAATAGAGCTTTCTTTTGGTGGTATTTGATCACTATGAACAAAAGGCAACCTAATATTTAGAAGAAAAAAAAAAACAATGGCCCAGATTCACGTACATCGGCGCATTATCGGTCCGGCGTAGCGCACCGCCATTACGTTAGACTTGCGCCATCTAGCCGCGTAATCCCCCGATTCACGTAGCTTTTGCGCAGGAAATTGCGCAAGCGTAAGGTTTTTTCCAGAGGCGTAAGGAGGAGTAATACAAATTGGGAGGGACGTGGGCGTGTTACATTGAAATGAGCCGTGACCCCATGCAAATGAAGGGCCGGCCGGCTCGCGCATGCGCGCTTGAACGAGACCATGTCAGCTCCGCTGTGCGCATGCTCACAACTCGGGAGCGGCGCAATCAGTGAAATTGGAAATGGACTAGGGCAACGTTGTGAACTACGCAGACAGCATAAATAGACACACACAAACGCACTTGCATTGCAAAAGTACATCCCTTTGTGTCCCTTCCCATTTAACCAAGTGCTTTTGTTCCTGTTGTTCATTGCAGTGTGTCTTGTAGTTGTCAGATTAGTGTTCTGTGTGATCAAGTTCTTGTTGCTATATTTGTGAAAGTGTTTTTTGATAAGTGTTTGAGAGACTGTTTGTTTGATTGATATATTTTTGCTCGTTTGTTTTCTTGCTTTATTTTTTCCTTTATTTTTTTTTGTGACTGTTTCTTGCTGAGTGCTAGTGTGATTTTTGGGTGTTCGTTTTCTCTTTGTGTGTGTTCTTGCCTGATTGGTTGTGACTGTATTTGTGACTGATTTTTGGTGACTGGTAGTGAGTTTGTTTGGAAGTATGACTGAGAGAAAAAGAAAGCTCAATTTTACTGTGGGGGAAAAAAGAATTCTTGCCCGGGCCATTAGCGAGTATGGGCGTTTTCTCCACGGCCCACAGAGTGCCACCACCACCCCGGCCAGGAGGAGGGAGATATTGGATAGGATCACGGAGCAGGTGAATTCATCGGGGGAGGGGGAGACACGGACCCGGTCTGGGATCGACAAAAAAATAAATGATCTCCGGCGTCAGGTGAAAAAAAAACTGGCCGCAATGCATGCCCATGCCAGGGGCACAGGAGGGGGCCCACCATGCCGTATTAGGCTTACAGCGACGGAGCATGTGGTGGCCCTGACCTTTCACCGGCATGAAGTGGAGGGCCTGCCAGGCTTTGACACAAGTCCGGTCCCCGCGGTGCCAGGTAAGGTTTTTTTTTCTATCAGGTGTGTAGCATGTGTGGGGGAGGGGGTGAAAGGGAATATGTGGCAAGTGTGTGGATCCTCCAACCTGTGAATGGTTTGTGTCATGCACAGATGTGCAGGAGGGTGCAGGGCCATCTGGCCTGACCGCTCCAACACCAGGACAGCAGCCTAATGAGGCCCCCCCAACAAGGCCGGAGTCCGCGGAGGAGGTTCGAGAGGAGGAGGACGATCATGAGGAGGAGGACGATCATGAGGAGGAGGACGATCAGGAGGAGGACGATCCTGAGGAGGAGGAGTCAGGCACTGGACGAGTGGTTTGTGCGGACTCTTCCCCTATGGCTGGCAGAAGCCTGCCCTCCCTAAGGGGGAGCCCCCCCCCCCTCCTCCCCCAACATGGCTCCCCTCACAAGGGCCTCCCCTTCTCCCCGCCCACAACCATCAGCTGGAGTCAGGATGTCATCCCAGAGCACCAGGGGGGCGCCCAATCTCCTGCCCGCCAGTCTGCGAAGGGACCAGGCCCTCCAGACCCGCCATCTGGGACAGCTCTGCCAGACTTTTGGGCGGGTGGAGGAGAGCCTGTCCTCCATGAAGGATACGCTGGGTAACCTGGACTCCCACTCCCGGGCTTTCACAACCTGCCTAAATGAACTGCAGACTACAGCAGCAGGCGTTGGGCAGGATGTGAGGGCCCTTACCCAGGCTATCCAGGCCAACACGGCAACACTTGGTGCTTCCCTGGACAGAATTACCGTGGCCTTGGAGGGCAGGCCGCCAGGTGGGCAGATATCAGGGGCTGCTCCTCCTTCTCCGGGTTTGCCCCTCCCCCATGAGTCTCCCCTGAGGGGCCGGGGCCGTGGCCGGGGGCGCCCCAGGCGTGGCTCACGCAGAGGGCAATAATTTTTTTTCCCCCTTTTTTTTTTTTGGCTGACATTTTTGGCATTTTTTTTTTTTTGGCTGACATTTTTTGCATTTTTTTTTTGCTGACATTTTTTAAAAATTTGGGTTGTGCATGCTGTTTGAATGTGGGGGTGACATTCCTGCTGGAAAAGGGGTGTCATCCTCAATTTTGGTGGAGAAGGGTTCCCCAGGACCAGGGAGAAGTGATCCCCAGGTCCGTGTGAATGGTGTATGAATGAACAGTGACATAATTGGAGCCTTGACGTGGCGTTACTGCTCACCAGTCCTGCATGGTGTACTGGTGCCAATCCAATTTGATGAGGATGTGGGGTGTGTGTGCTAGGGACCACAGTGGTGTGCATGCATGCATTCTCATTGTGCCATGATTAATGTGTGTGTTTAACGTGCAAAGATGCCCAATATGAGCTGCCTCCTGACTGCTCTTCCCTCAGAAGACGGGGTATCCTCGGTTAGGGGTTGATTGTCTGGTTGGGGGATCAGGTCATCACGTAGCTCAACCTGCAGGCCCTTCCTCACTGCGAGATTGTGCAGCATGCAACATGCAACGATGATATGGCACACGAAGTTTGGGGAATACAACAGTGTACCCCCAGACTTATCCAGGCATCGGAAACGTGACTTCAGGAGGCCAAAGGTGCGCTCCACCACTGCTCGGGTTTTGATGTGTGCTTGATTGTATCTTTCCTCCCCTGGGGTTTGGGGGTTCCGGATAGGAGTCATGAGATGGGGTCCCAGTGCATATGCAGAGTCACCTGGAAGGGAAAAGACAGGAGAATGTTAGTCATGCATGTGCCACTTGTGAGGTGTGCATCACGGGAGGGGATAGTCATGCCTGACTCCCATGTCACTCACCAACCAGCCAGGTGTTCCCATACACGTTCTGATCGAATTCCATTCGGATGTGGCATTGATTGTAGATGTAGCTGTCATGACTGGATCCGGGGTGTTTGGCACGGACGTGCCATATGAGGCCTTGGGCATTAACTATCACCTGTACGTTGATGGAGTGCCAATTCTTCCGATTGCGGTACATGTGCTCTGTCTCATGGGGGGGCTGGAGTGCCACATGTGTGCAATCAATGGCCCCGATGGTGCGTGGGAATCTGGCAATTCTGTAGAAATCTGTCATTGCCTTCAGCCGCAGGTCCTCAGTGGTGGGTTTGATGATTAGGTTGGCCAAGCGTGTGAGGATTGCAGGGACAACCTGGTGCACACATCTGCTCATGGAGGATTGTGACATCCCAGCCACCACTCCACTTGTACGCTGAAAAGAGCCACTGGCAAGGAAATGGGGTGTTGCCATGACCTTGACCAGTGGCTGCACTGCTTGTGAGCGTTGTGTTGGGCTGGTGATGTCCTCCTGCAGGGTTGTGGTTAATTCCAGGATGGCATGAGGGGGGAATCTGAAGATGCGATACACCTCAGAATCACTCATGCCAAAGAGGTCTATGCGTGTGCGGTATACCCTCTCCCGTGCCATCCTCCGTGCCATCCTCTGTGCCCTCCTCCTTCTTTGGTCATCTAAATTCACTAGTGCAGCTATGAGCGACGATGCCCCTGGCATGTTGGCAGTCAAATTGTAGTGCAACACGTGTGTGTGGTCTGCTCCTCAGTAACGGTGTTGCTTTCTGTGAGATGTAGACGTTTTTTCAAAATTTAGACCAGCTTTTAGGTGCTCTAACTTTAGACAGGACATTTTGCTGTTGCGCACATCGCGTAGCCTGCGCAGCAACTGCGTTTTTTTGTGGATCCCCGCAACTCCCTCATTAGCATATTTGACTAGCAAATCAATGGTGTGTCTAGCGCATTTTTGCGCGGACGGATGTGTCTGTCTAACGAAATTACGCCGGCCAAAAAAAAGTAGATTTCTGGCGTAAATCGTTTTGTGAATCGCGCGCATCTAAACGCACGCGCACATTTAGACTTACGCACGCGCAACACCAGTTGCGCAGGCGTAATCGCTCTGTGAATCTGGGCCAATATTTTTTACTTTCTGCTATAAAAAATAAAAATATCCAATAAAACAAATTGAAAAAAAAAAACAATTCTTCATAAGTTTAGGCCAATATGTATTCTTTTGTTTTTTTATTAATTTCATTCCCTGCTTTGCGGGGAAAGTAAATCCATTACTTCCCCACTGACAGGACAGAGCTCTGCCTTGTTTACAAAGACCGAGTCCTGTCCTGTGTGTGTTACAGGCGTTCTGCGGCTGCCAGCGGTAATCCATTGGCAGGGACCTGCTGACCAGCATCTGCTGTGTACACACATGCGCCCCCTACCCGAAAGTGCCAGATCACACACTAGGTGCTTAATCTGGCACAGCAGAGCCACCAATGCCACCGTATAGCTATGTTATTTGGTCGGTAAGCAGTTAATGAGACATTAGGAGTATTTTAGACCCCTGATGGCTCACATGCCCTCCACTAAAGCTAAAGTGACAGCAAAAAAAATTGAAGTGTCATTGTTACCTCCAATCCTTTACTAGGTAAAAGAGATCAACACATGGACATTCTTTGGTCTCCCTCCCCTCTACCCAGAGGCTTTTGCAATGTCAGTGTCAGGTCCACGGATCGAAGCACAGAGTTAGGGGAAAAAGGCAAGGGCGTGTGCAGGGGGATGAATATTCTGAGGATGTATGGAAGCTATCCGGCGACTTAATAGCCAACATTTAACTTGTCCGATTTACACACACCCCTGGATGAGTTACTGATTCCCTTACCGAAGATGGTGGCGGCAGCACCCGACAGCCAAGTGTTAGATCAGCTTCGGGTCCCGACATCGCGGGCACCCTGGACAGGTAAGTGTCCTTATTTTAAAAGTCAGAAGATGCAGTATTTGTAGCTGCTGACTTTAAAAAAAAATCTACCTTGATTTAAAGCTGGGTTTACATATATGCCAATTGGATGAGGGATTTCCTGCATCCAATTTGCATATCAGGTGAGTGTGACCGCCTTTCAATGGAGCCGTTTCACACAGGTCCGGGGCGGCCGCAGTTCGGATTCCAGAAGGGTCCTGTGCGTCTTTGGGTCCAGTTCAGCTGCAAATTCAGGCACAAATTCGGACCTGAAACGCACCTCAACCAGTGAGCAGCACTGGGAACCACGCCCAGAGATATGTCAACCCAGCCTTAAAACAAGTGGCCCTTTCAACTTATATTTAAAACCGTTAAGGTTGGCCTGACCCTTTAAGAAAAAAAAAGTTGACACAACCCATTTAAGATTCTATATTTTCCATAATGTCCTTGAAGATTTAGCAAAAAAACATATATTTTACAATAATGAAATAAGAAATTCAAAGTCAGATTAGTTAAGTGGCCATTTGGCTGAAAGGGATTTGACGAATCAAATCTATTTATACTGCAGATCTTTGCGTGAGCAAAATATTCAGTAAAATTTAATTACTGACTGTATTCTGGTTGGCAAGGATCCAGTATTAAACCTGCAGACATCCCAATGTTAATTAAAATACCTGCAGGTTAATAATGATAAAGACTGGCACAAAGTCAGAATTGCAGAGAGAAGTCTGAAATTATTCTGAGTGATTCTAAAATGTGTTCTGCGTTTAAGGCAAAAAAATCTGAAATTATTATTATGATTTAACTTGAAAAAAAAAAAGAGTTTTGAATACAGCTCACCCAGATATAAATACAATACAATTTCTCAATTTCTTTTAGGATATACATTAAAAACAATAGTATGGATAATTTTTAAAACATAAAAAATGGAAAATGTATTATCAGTACTTACCGTAATTTTCCTTTCCTGGTGGACTCCATAGCAGCCTACGTGTGGGTTTACCCCGCCTCCTCTCCAATGCTATAGGAACCCCTACCCTATAAGTTTGAGGTCACCGGTAGAGACTGTGTTCCGTAACTAGCCTACTCTAGACCGATGGGGGGAACTCTGGCTGCCATGGAGTCCATCAGGAAAGGAAAATGACAGTAAGTACTGATAATAAATTTTCCGTTTTCCTGACAGACTCCATGGCAGCCTACGTGTGGGAAATAACTAGCCAATCCACACGGGTGGGTATGATGAACAGAAATACATTTGATTTGACCTGTCAACCGACAAGTTTTACAAACAAAAGACCACAGAAAGTGACAAAAGGTAATAATGGAGGTCCACGAGGCCATCCTACAGAAGACATCTGGAACCATAAGCTGGACTTTTGCCCATTAAACCGATATACGCCTAGTGGAATGTGCCCTCGCTGACTCCGGAGGAGTCTCTATAAGCTTGTTGGACAGACTTGACAATCCTGGCCACAATCATTTTGCTCGAGGCTCAACTGCCAGCATGCAGGAAGAACAACTAAACAGAGTGTCTGAGACGGAGGAAGTAGCTCGCAAGCATACCCCCAAGATTTCATCTATGTCCAGAGGATGAATTCTAGTTGACTGGTAGGTCCAAAAGTTGAGGTAGGACGATTCACTGGCTCTTATGGGACCTTGAGGCAATCATAGATTTGAGTCGATCAAAGGAAAAAAGGCGTATGTCTTCTAGAAACCAATCGATCTGTCAGGGCATCCATTCCAGAGGCCTAGCTGCACGATCCAGAGTGTAATACTTCTTAAGCTTAAAGTTGCCGGTAAAGACTAGAGAACAGGACCACTTCGGAAGGACTTCCCAGGGGCAGAATTTGCTTGAATGACTGCACATGACAGGACCACTAGTTGGTGACCAGCCAAATACATGTCAGGAAGACCACTGGGGCCTTCTGGACTCCGGGATATAAGCCGTTGACATGCAGGATAGGTTCTTCTGGACCCAAGACATAATGGACTTGACCTCCCTCTAAGTGCTCCCAGATTCTTCATATAGGAGATCACTGCGGTGTTGATCACTCTTAATGATACTGACTCTCTCTTCCGGGAACTGGAGAAAGACTGAAGGGCACACCAAGCTGCCTGAATCCCCCTAGCTTGACTAGGGCAAGATCCGATCTGCAGAGGGCTCCCCAACTGGAGAATTAAATTGACCATTGCCCCTTGGCATATGTAGCTGCAGGAAACATAATTGGCAAAGAAATAAGGATGCAACGTCTGCAGGGACCACTTGACCATAGGGGTCTTGGAGACCATTGAGCCGAAAAGCTTTGGTACTGTGAGGCCCTCGGCCGTGAAGAGATTAGAGATAACAAAATTCTCTTCTGAGAAACCGGGATCTTCCCCACTGGGAGTGGGATGGTGCTTTCCACCATAGGAAAAAACGATGCTGGGCTCCAGAGTACACTAGGTGCTGGATTGGTCCCAGGTGGCCTTTTACCCTGACCTATGAACCATCCAAAAGCTGGCCAAGGTGGAGACTACCTTCTCACTGTGAACCAGCAGCTATCCTTTGTCCTGCGTCAGCAACAGGAGGTCGAAGTAGTGACACAATGTACCCCTCTCGTTCTGATGAGGGCCATTATGGCCAGAGGAATTCTTGAGAAGACTTGGGTGAGGTGGTCGGCTCAACAGGAAGGGAGACAAACTGTAGATGTTCTTGTCCAACTTAGAACTGGAGGTATTTGAGAAACTCCTTTGTCACTGGAACGTGGAGATAAGTATTTAAGTCGATTGAGAATAGCCGGTGGTCTGGCTGTACAGGTAGTCGACAGAGTCTTCCTTTGACTCTTTCAGATTTTATACACTGTTTAGGTAAGTCAGGACTGACACTGGTCGCCACAAACCTTCTTCTCCTGCTATGAGAGGGGCAGGGGGAAATATACCCCCTGGGGACCTCAGTCCCTTCAGACATGTACCACTGCTCCCTGCGACTTCAGTGCAACCATGAGTGGGGAGTATGCCAGAGACTCCACTTCTGTCTTGCAGGGGTATACTCTGAATATTTTGTTTAATGAAGAAGTTTTCGTGTCCACCATACTCCGCTCAGATGATATCCTTAATTCCTGTAAGAAGCAAAAAGGAGAGAAAGTGTTGTTCCCTCGGATGCTTAAAGAACCCCCTTGCTTAGCGGGGGGATGGAATGGTCTACCCAGACAAGGGCCTTCTTAACCGTCTTGACTAGTGCCATAAAGACATCAAATCCTCTGAAACCTTTCATCAACTTCCAACTCTCTGTCCGAAGAATCCAGAGAAGCAGCGTAGGGCTGGAAGGATCAAAATCCTTTAGGCCGCATTTAGCCAAGGAGCCATGTAGAAGGATAGACTGGCTCCGTGTGTGGGATGTATCCCATTATTTAAGGGATTGCTCTACCACATGTTTCACCAGAGACTCAATATTTTATTGGACCTGTCTCCTTTTCGCTCAACCGCCTGGGCATAACCTTGGTCACATGCTACGTCTCCTTCTAGTTACAGGAGGAATGCTACGTCTCCTTCTAGATGCAGGAGGAATGCTACGTCTCCTTCTAGATGCAGGAGGAATGCTAAGTCTCCTTCTAGACGCAGGAGGAATGTTACGTCTCCTTCTAGTTGCAGGAGGAATGCTATGTCTCCTTCTAGATGCAGGAGGAATGCTACGTCTCCTTCTAGATGCAGGAGGAATGCTACGTCTCCTTCTAGATGCAGGAGGAATGCTACGTCTCCTTCTAGATGCAGGAGGAATGCTAAGTCTTCTAGTTGCAGGAGGAATGCTACGTCTCCTTCTAGATGCAGGAGGAATGCTGTGTCTCCTTCTAGATGCAGGAGGAATGCTACGTCTCCTTCTAGTTGCAGGAGGAATGCTACGTCTCCTTCTAGTTGCAGGAGGAATGCGACTTCTCCTAGTTGCAGGAGGAATGCTGCGTCTCCTAGTTGTAGGAGGAATGCTGCGTCTCCTAGACTGGCTCCGTGTGTAGGATGTATCCCATTATTTAAGGGATTGCTCTACCACATGTTTCACCAGAGACTCAATATTTTATTGGGCCTGTCTCCTTTTCCCTCAACCGCCTGGGCATAACCTTGGTCACATAAAGACTTGCTTTCCGGGACTCATGTCGCATATCTCCAGCAGACTCTGCAATCAGCGCAGCTGTCATGGCAGTGAGTGTGGTGAATCGGAGGAGGAATGAAACGTCCCCTCTAGTTGGAGGAGGAATGCAACGTCTCCTTCTAGTTGCAGGAGGAATGCTACGTCTCCTTCTAGTTGCAGGAGGAATGCTACGTCTCCTTCTAGTTGCAGGAGGAATGCTACGTCTCCTTCTAGTTGCAGGAGGAATGCGACTTCTCCTAGTTGCAGGAGGAATGCTGCGTCTCCTAGTTGTAGGAGGAATGCTGCGTCTCCTAGACTGGCTCCGTGTGTAGGATGTATCCCATTATTTAAGGGATTGCTCTACCACATGTTTCACCAGAGACTCAATATTTTATTGGGCCTGTCTCCTTTTCCCTCAACCGCCTGGGCATAACCTTGGTCACATAAAGACTTGCCTTCCGGGACTCATGTCGCATATCTCCAGCAGACTCTGCAATCAGCGCGGCTGTCATGGCAGTGAGTGTGGTGAATCGGAGGAGGAATGAAACGTCCCCTCTGGTTGGAGGAGGAATGCAACGTCTCCTTCTAGTTGCAGGAGGAATGCTACATCTCCTTCTAGTTGCAGGAGGAATGCTACGTCTCCTTCTAGATGCAGAAGGAATGCAACGTCTCCTTCTAGTTGCAGGAGGAATGCTACATCTCCTTCTAGTTGCAGGAGGAATGCTACGTCTCCTTCTAGATGCAGGAGGAATGCTACGTCTCCTTCTAGTTGCAGGAGGAATGCTACGTCTCCTACTAGTTGCAGGAGGAATGCTGCGTCTCCTAGTTGTAGGAGGAATGCTGCGTCTCCTAGACTGGCTCTGTGTGTCCCATTATTTAAGGGATTGCTCTACCACATGTTTCACCAGAGACTCAATATTTTATTGGACCTGTCTCCTTTTCCCTCAACTGCCTGGGCACATAAAGACTTGCCTTCCGGGACTCATGTCGCATATCTCCAGCAGACTCTGCAATCAGCGCAGCTGTCATGGCAGTGAGTGTGGTGAATCGGAGGAGGAATGAAACGTCCCCTCTAGTTGGAGGAGGAATGCAGCGTCTCCTTCTAGTTGCAGGAGGAATGCTACGTCTCCTTCTAGTTGCAGGAGGAATGCTACGTCTCCTTCTAGTTGCAGATACAGATACACCGGCGTAATTCAAATTTCCCGCCTGCGTATCATTGTTTTCTATCCTGAAAACATTATACGCCGGATTTACGCTAAGATCCGACTGGCGTAATAATCTTACACCGTCGGATCTTAAATGTAATGTTACGCCGGCCGCTAGGTGGCGTTTACGTCGATTTCTCATTTGCTTATGCAAATGAGCAAGATAGGCCGATTCCCGAACGTTTTTACGCCGCCTCGTCGTCGTTTACGTCGTTTCCGTAAGCGTAAACTTACCCCTGCTATATGAGGGGTAAGTTTACGAAGGTTTGTCGTATGTCATGTTAAGTATGGCGTCGGGACAGCGTCGTCTTTTTCCGTTGGTTACGTTGTTTAACTAAGTCATTCGCGAATAGGGCATTGCGTAAGTGACGATCACGTAGTTTTCACGTCGGTTTTTATCGACGTTTTCCAACGTGAGTTGGAGCATGCGCACTGGTTTTTTTTTCGGCCGTGCATGCGCAGTTCGTTCGGCGCGGGGCGCTCTTAATTTAAATACAAGCCGCCCCCTTCGATTTACGCGGGGATACGCCAGGCCATTTATACTACGCCGGCACAAGTTACGGAGCAAATGCTTTGAGAATACGGCACTTGCTCTAGTAAGTTGCGGTGGCGTAGTGTTAATGGCTTACGCTACGCCGCCGTGGCATGTACGAGAATCTGGCCCATAGTGTTGATCTTCCTCAGGGACTATATGGGCTTCAACATTCAAAAGCTGTGACTCCCAAACATAGACATTCCACCGGCAAAGGACAAACATTCAAGTATTATAGAAAAAACATCTGTCAGGGCCAAGGTGGAGCTCCAGTCCGAATGCCGTGAACTGGTATGTGTTCCCAAAGTATTGCTCGTGATTGTTTGGATGATTCAATACGGCAGGTTGCATAAAACTCAGCTTGTACCTGAGAGTATTGCTCATGGAGGATGTGTCCAGCCAGAGCCGTGTTCTTGTGCTATGTTATAAACGTATCCGGAAGCAGTCAATGGAAAGCCTGACCTGTAGTTCAAAACCTCATGGCCACTGTCATTGTGTGTAGAATAGAAGTACAGTATGGGGGTCTGTTAGATCCAATAACTTGCAGTCCAGGGGTGCCAGAACTTCTCATGTGAGGGATTTTCCCAGAAGTTTGCAGTTAAATATGTCAGATTTTAGGCATCCTCTGCAATAGGAATTTCATCTTTGTTATTCCCTAAGGTTTAGAGAAGACTTCCAGGTATGAGTATTTTTACATAGGTGAATTGGTTGAACTTAGACCTATTTAACTATGTATATACCATACCTGTGGGATTTCTCTAGAAGCTGAAAATCATTGAAGTAGACACTGCTAGTCCAGTGATCTTCACTTACTTCTCGGTCTTGTGCCGAGTGGCTGTACTTCTTCATTGTGAACACACAAGGTTGACTGTTCAACATGGGCACCATTCAGGGGTAATTTTGTCAATGAATACAAAGCATTATCTGAATGTATGAGGGGGAGAGTCCTGCCTCTCTGGGTCATCCAATCAGAGAATTATTTGCATTCTCTCGCAGTGTGATGGCATGGCCATGTATGGCTTCCAGTGGCACTGTGTCATTGGTGTTTATTGATGATGTGACAGAAGCAGCCAGATGAATTGTGCAGTGTTTAGAAATATACTGTCATCCCAGATTAAGCCAAATGAAGCAAAGTTGACTGCACAGCGCTGCACAGTACAGATAGTTAATGATCCAAAACAAACTGCAAAAGCAACCCAGGAGCTTTTGAAGGAAAAGAAGTGGAAAATTCTGAAATGGCTGAGTCTATCACATGATCTCAACTCAAATGAGCATGCATTTCACTTGCTGAAGGCAAAACTAAAGGCAGAAAGACTCATAAATAAAGAACAACTACATACAGCTTCAGTCAGAGCCTGGCAAAGCATCAGAAAGAAGAAAACCCAGTCTTTGGTAAGGTCTATGGGTTCCAGACTTCAGGCAGTCATTGCCACAGTAAAGGAGTCTCAACAAAATATTTAAAAAAAAATATTTGATGTATGATTATAGTAATATGTCCAATTACATTTGAGCCCCTGAAAGAAGGGGGACTGCCGTTCCTAAATGTTTTATTTTATATTTATGTTCCACCCTTTGAATTAATTTAATTGTTCTGGTGGCATAGAGAGCCAAACGTATAAAAACTGTGTATAGGTCCAAATATATATGGACCTAACTGTACATGCTGTATTATAAGATTAATAATAATAATAATAATAATAGTAGTAGGCATCACTACTACAATGATCTCTATGTGCTTCCTAGTCCTGTGCCAATCAGCCAGCCTCCTATGTTTAGAATCAGGGAAGCAGATTGGCACGAGACATGGAAGCACATGAAGACGACTGCAGTAGTGGTGCCTAGTGATTTCCAGCTTCTAGAGAGATCCCACAGGTATGGTATATACAGTACATAGCTACATTGAACCTAGCTGCATCAATGTAAATATGTAGAAATATCCATACCTGGAATTCATCTTTAATTATTTCTAAAGCAAATGGGCAGTTTACTGTACTTCAAACCTTGGCCAGGGGTGGGAAGACTGTAGACAATAAATCCCCTTAAATCAGTGAACAATGCCTCAGGCTTGGTGGCCAGTGGGAGTAAAAAAATTACATAGTGCCTGTGGTCAGTAGGAGAAGGAATCGTGCCCCAATTGTTGGTGTCAGGGGAAGGCATGCTGCTCCGATTTGGTTATAGTTGTAATTAGGGTTGTCCCGATACCGATACTAGTATTGGCATCGGGACCGATGCCGACTATTTGCGGGAGTACTTGTACTCCCGCATATACCCCCGATACTAAAATAGAATACTTCTCCCCCCTATTGCAGCGATGGCCTGTCCCTCATACTTGTATATATGACGCTGCCGCTGCCGCATACTGCCGTTAATCTCCCTGCATTATAGCGCAGCGTGCATTACAAGCTTTCGTTCTGAATACTTGTAATGGCCGCGCCGCCGTGCATTGAAACTGCCCTTCTTGGGATTGGATGGATCTGTTCAATCCCGAGCAAGGGAGAGTGTCTATGCACAAATCCGCGTATAGACACTCCCCCTTGCGTGGGATTGGACAGATCCCTCCAATCCCGAGAAGGGGAGTGTCAATACACGGCGGCGCGGCCAATACAAGTATTCAGAACGAAAGCTTGTAATGCGCGCTGCGCTATAATGCAGGGAGATTAACGGCGGTATGCGGCAGCGGCGGCGGCGGCATCATCATATCTACAGGTATGAGGGACAGGACATGGTTGCAATATGGGGGACATGACATGGCTGCAATATGGGGGACATGACATGGCTGCAATATGGGGGACATGACATGGCTGCAATATGGGGGACATGACATGGCTGCAATATGGGGGACATGACATGGCTGCAATATGTGGGGGACATACATGGCTGCAATATGGGGGACATACATGGCTGCAATATGTGGGGGACATATATGGCTGCATATGTGGGGGACATACATGGCTGCATATGTGGGGGACATACATGGCTGCATATGTGGGGGACATATATGGCTGCATATGTGGGGAACATACATGGCTGCATATGTGGGGGACATACATGGCTGCAATATGTGGGGGACATACATGGCTGCAATATGTGGGTGACAAACCTGGCTGCAATATGTGGGGGACATACATGGCTGCATATGTGGGGGACATACATGGCTACAATATGTGGGGGACATACATGGCTGCAATATGTGGGGGACATGGCTGCATTTGGGGACACATTTAAAAAAAGTATCAGTATTCAGTATCGGCGACTACTTGAAAAAAAGTATCGGTACTTGTACTCGGTCCTAAAAAAGTGGTATCGGGACAACCCTAGTTGTAATGCCTTAATAACTGTTTTGTGTTTTTTTTTCCATCTGCATGCAGCCCATAAAAAAAAGTTCTGCTTTAACTGTCACAGTCCCTCAATCAGTGAATTATTTATTGCGATTACTGCAACTCTTGGCTCAAACTGTCATCCTTTGAATCACCCTGACATTCTGAATTGCACACTTTGCTTACTTCTACAGCAAACCCAACATTAACCGTGACATCTGCTAATTAGCAAGCCAAGGTGGCAGGCGCAGTTGATTATCAAGCGAAAACTACTTCTTCCCGACTCTTAGTACTGTATATTTTTATTGACCAAGGCAGTTACCTTTTATCAGCCCTGAAAATTTACTGTCCATGGATAAGACATCAGATGGCCCATCTGCTCTGTGCAGCCATTGACATTAAGAATGAATGTATATTATTTTAACTGAGCGCTCTATATCCCGCTGCATGGCTGAGGAACTCAATGGTCTCCACAAATTAAAAGGGAAACATTCTGTAAATTGTTTAGGTGTTATAAACAATTGTCTACCAGGGAAATTCTTGAACTTTTTTAAAAATGTTAAACTAGGCATTTTGAATGACTCAACAAAAAAATGATATGTTTTCTAATAGTAGACACCCTGGAGAATAAAATTATGGTAGGTAAAAAAGTTTATGTTGCATAATGTTTGTGCAGTTATTTATCAAAATATTTTCAGGAAAGAATACATTCAAATGAATTTTAGTGCAAACACAATATTATACTCATTCCTTTTGGAAAAAGAAAAAAGATGGGGCTGTGTCGGTTAAAAACAAGATACCACATATGCCATTACTAAAACTGCAATGCCAATGTAATCACAAAAAACGACAGTACCCCCAAATTGTCCATAATGATGCTTTAAAAGCTTTTACAGGTTACCCCACCCATCCTCCTGGCTCCTCCTCTCTAGCAAGTGCCCCCATAGGAAGCTTCTAGTTCCCAAGCCTCGCTGTCTGCATCTATAGACATGCCCCCGCTGCCTCATCGCTGCCTATGATTGACAGCAGCAGGAGCCAATGGCTTCTGCTGCCTCATTAAAGCCTGAGAGGCCAATATAAGACGGGAGAGAAGAGTTGCAGACATGCACAGCCCTGGATTGAATGAAGGCTCAGGTAATTAAAAGGGGGGATGAGGCAAGATACTGATGCCTAAACATTTTTTACCTTCATGCAAAGAATGCGTAGGGTTTATACTCACTTTAACCATAATTTATGGCCTTAAACACCTTACGTGTGGTGCAATTAATGTTTAGATATACATGTTCACCCCACACTGTGCATTTGAATTTAGGGTGTATATGGGGGGTGCATTACAACTTTTTATTTATTAATTTTATTTTTTATTTTATTTCCTTTAGCTTTATTGCTATCACAAGAGAGCTAACAAGCCTCCTTATATATTAGGATTGGGCAGGCGACAGGTCCTCTTTATGAAGACATCCATAGACTCCAATGTCTGCTCTGCCCTCCACTGCAGCTAATCACGCAAAGGGGGGGTAAACACGCATTCAAAGCCCCATAAAAGTAATCAGAGTGGCTCTAGAGCAGCCCAGATAATGTTTTACCTGAAAGCCCTTTGATGTCTCTGAACCCGCGTACACACGGCAGAGAACCTCGACGGGCAGAACACATCGTTCCGCCCGTCGAGGTTCTCTGCCGGCCGTCAGATTCGGTGACCCGCCCGTCGGGAATGGCAACCAGCCATTCATCCCGACGGGCCGTCGAGCAAATAGAGAACATGCTCTCTATTTCGGCTCGACGGCATTCCCAACGGGATGCTCGCCGAGAGCGTACACATGGCCGAGGTTCTCGGCAGAATGCGGCTCCCAGCGAGGTTCTCGCTGGTTTCTGCCGAGAACCTCTGCCGTGTGTACGCCGCCTAAGAATCAACACTAAGTTCTAGCTTGCTTTAACCCCTTGTATACCAGGCTGTTTATAAATCGACCTTGCCAGACAAGAGGTTATACTGAAGTTTTTTGGGGGAAAAAAACAAACAATCCACTTAAGACCCTTTCACACAAGGGGTCCAATCAGGCTCTCCTATCCATTTTTTAGGTGGACCCCTTCGGACCCCCCATTATTCTCTATAAATATTTGGATGTAAACAGACTTGGCTACTTTACACTTGGCTACCTTTGATCCGATCAGGCAAACACAAACAGAAGGGGATTTGTTCCCCTCTGGCTAGATTGGATTGGAGGGTTGTTAGGTGGAGGGCATCCAAATGACAGACTCGTAACTGTATCCAAAAGAGAGAAAACAAAGCAACAGGCGCCTCTTAGCAAGACTGTTTGAAATGTAATAGCCAGATGCATTAGATTTAATCTCTGCAGTCCGGATGGTAGTAGGCTCTAGTTCTACATGCTGCTGGCGTCCTGTTTCACAGGAGACTTCCGGGATTAGTGTGAGATCCAAAACAAGGTTTGGAGCGCATCCGGACAGTCACAGAGACTGCTGGAGTGCAGAGTTCAGTGAAGTGACTGTACTGCCGTAAAACGTTGCGTTTCTGTGTCTGTATCCACTCTGCATAGGCAGACCTGTTATCCATGCTCTCTGCTCAGCTCCGATCTTTGATCCTCTGCAGAGCAAAACCGGATCTGACTCATGTGGCCTTGGGTGAACCGTACAGACTACATTGCAATCCGTAAGGTAGAAGGTATCTAATGTTTTCTTTGCCATGAATAGTTTTTTACTAGAGGGGTCCATCTTTGTGATTTCCATCTGAGCACACTCAGGGTTTCGCTATGTGAACAGCGAGGTAACAGTTTTGTACCTAAAAAAAAAAATTCACATCACAATACATGCATTAATGCAGTGGTCTCCAAACTGTGGCCCAGGGGCTGGATGTGGCCTTTGCTGGCTTCTATCCTGCCCTTTAAGGCACGATTTCATCCACTTATAGCACAGATTGGGCATAGTTACACACACTTATATCAACAAAGGGCCACAATTCCTCTCAATGACACCAACAATGGGGCATAATTGCTCCCTGTAATACACACTAACGATGGGGCCCAATGAATTCAATAATGGGGCACAATTACTTACAATGACATCAATGAAGGGCCACTAAAACAAACCGTGGGGCATTGTTTTTTTTTCCCACTGATGTCAGGACCTTTTCTACACCCTCCTAAACTCTAAAGGACAGTAAACTTGACCTTTTTTTTTAGAAAATTTGGAGATCCCTGCGTTAATGTATACATTTTGCATGGGTGTTGGCATGCATGTGAGGGCAACACAGAACCATGGAGCCGACCCTCTCTCTGATCCCGGAGCCTTAACTGTGGCAGGAGCAGTAAAATCAGGGTGCCCAACTGCCCGTCGTGTGGCCAACCAAATACCTAATGAAATCTCCCAGAATCCTTTACTCTTGGAAGCCATTTTTGTACTACCTGAAAACTATAACTTTGAAACTTCTAAGACAATATGGAGGATTCAGCAAACTGCAGGAAAAGGAGTTGTTTTACAGATGCCAGGAGGGTTTCTAATGTTTTCCTGCACTATTGCTGATATCATTGAAAGGCCCTGAACATCCGTGAGCATTCACTTGCTGGTTCGCTGTGGTTTACCCCCTTGAAATATTTGATGTGTTGCTGACACTTCCTTGGACAGAAGGACCCTGGCTGGGTTATATCCGCAGGCTTGTTATAGCTTGCCTTTGGTAAGCCTTTATTCCTTACGGTGGAAGTGCACTGTTCATTTTGGTGTTCATCGGATCACTCTGAGTATTTTCCGGTGATTTGTGGACTGACATATTTCAACCTACTCTATTGCCTATGGACTATTCTTCATTTTCCTATTTACACTATATATGCTATTTAGCTAGCTACTCGAGGAGTGGCATATACATTGATTGATTTATATGTAGTTCAATTGAATTATTCACTTTATACCAATCACATATATTAGTTCAGCATATCACATGTTTTGGAATATTTTTTAATTCACTTTTAGGTTTCTACAGCGCAGCTTTATTTTTGTATATTTTATTTGATGTGTATCTCACTTTCTAGTTGCAGCTTTTTAGGGTTGATATATCAGCGCGGTATCTTTTTTGTATATACCAGGCCACATGCCCTCAACACGGGGGCAAAAAAAGTGTCTCTGGAAGTAAATCCTGCATCAACTGCAATGAATGCTCCCCCGACAAAAAAAAGAGGCTTTGTACTTGTCGCTTGCCTCCCAGCGTCTAACATCTCCGGTTTCACCAAAGTTAAATAAACAAGGTGATTTGGGTGGAGGAGCCACCCTCTCATGTTGAAGGCATGTGGCCTGGAATGGTTTGGGGGGGTGGCACTGTTCCCCTCCCTTTCCTGACCTGCATCTGACCTTCCGGGTATCCCCTTGACAGCAGATGTATCATGGTTGTTAAGGACATGGCAGCCAAAAGGGCTGCCCCACTCCTTAACAACCAGCTATTTTTCACACAAAATTCAGATCAGATTAATAGTTTTAATTAGATTCAAATTTGAATCTGTGCAAAAAGTTAAAAATGAATTTGAAAAACAATAAACAAAACAAAACTAAACTAATTCCGAAACTAATCAACAAAACATAACATAACCAATCTATCTGAAACCAACCAAAACTATTTTTTTCCGTTCTGCACATGATATTTACATAATTATTTACAGGTAGGATTTATAATATAAAATCCAAAGTTCACAGAGGAAGATTAAGATGTTGTCATTTATGTGTCTAGTAATTTTGGCCATAATGTTTGTGTATAATGTTCTAATAAAGGATTTATAGTTTTAGATTATTGGAATGGTTATGCTGGTTTTGTCAAATTTTTGGATACGTTTTCTTGGAGTGGAGCCTAAAGCCGTGTACACACGGTCGGAATTTCCAATGGAAAAGTCAGATGGTAACTTTTCATCGGAAATTTCGGCCGTGTGTATGCCACATCAGACTTTTTCCGTCAGAATTTCCAACAGACTTAGAAAGCAGGTTCTCTATTTTTCCGTCAAAAATTCCAACAGAGTTTTGCCCGGTCAAAAGTCTGATTGTGTGTACGTGGCATTAAACCCGATCTTTTATTGTAGAGAATTTATAGTGCCGACACATCCCCACTGCAAGGGATGATTTTCAAGTTTCCCAAAGTTGGGCTTTAAATTCCTAATTCTATATACACCTTTGCCTTATTGTCATTGTTAACTGGTCCCCATTTTACTCTTCAGGCTAGCAAAATACAAACTGTCAACTTTATATATGGTTCTGGAAATAACTTCACGGGTAAATTGGCATTACCAGTGGTCCTGTGGAAGACCAGGCCAGAGAAGAGCCTACCTGTACAGATATATCGAAGATATATTGGGGCAAGTGCCCCAAGCTGTACCTGGCAGTGTTCTTCACTGTACCTCCGGGACATCATCTAGTGCTCTCCGAAAGTTGGAGGGATAGTAAAAAGAAAGAAAAACTCAAGATTCTCACCTAATTCGGACGTGTCTGAACAACATTATGGCTCCTGTACAAGCAAAGCGCTTTATCCTGTTGATACTATCATTTGCCTCCTCCGGTTCTTGTAACCAGGTCAGGACGTTTTGCATAGTGTGAGCTTATCAAGGTTTTCTATTTTACGAGCTATTGAAAGGTGCCTCTACCAGCCCGATCATTATGAATACTCAGCAGTGAATCGTTACCTTGCTGATAGACACAACTGCTCTCTGGGGTGCAGTCTGAATTGCTTATTACCGCCTGCCTGTCCCAAGGGGAGTGCTCTTCTGAGTTCAGCTTACACACAGCCCCAACAAAGGCTCTGCTTCATATTTAATAGGATTTTTTGGAGACAAAACGCAAGATGCAGCTGCTGCGATAGCAGGATTCAAATTATGCTGTCACAACACGTAGGGAGAATGACAGCTCTCCTTCCAGTTTGCTGGCTCAAACAACTCCAAATATATCAATGTGCTTTCTATACACTAAAATAAATGACAATCTAATCACACACAACCTATTTCTACCTAATACTCCTTATTACTAAACAGACCTTCTGCCCAGCTAAGTAGAGTACAGGACAGGTGGCTGGTTGATATCCCGGATCTCTCTACAGATGACTAGGAGGAGGTATATGCCTCATATACTGATACTGTAATGTTTGCTAGGGACAAGCTCATACAATTATGATACACAGAACATAATACATCTAAGGGCCAGATCCACATACCTGCCCCACTGGCACGGCGTGTCCCATTTACTCTACGCCACTGTAAGTTACAGAGGCGTATCCTTATTCACAAAGAAATGCCGCTGTAACTTACGGAGGCGTAGCGTAAATGGGCCGGCGTACGCGGGTGTAATTCAAATTTACTAGTGGGGGGAGTGTTTTATTATAATTATGGATGACCCGACGCAAACAACGCTTTTTTTTAACTGCGCATGCGCCGGCCGTGGACGTATCCCAAGGCGCATGCACAAAATCACGTTGCAAAACATCAATGAAAACAATGTGAACGTAACTTACGCAAATCCCTATACGCGAACGGTTAACGCAAACGACGTGAACGAGGGAAAAAACAACGCTGGCCCGACGTCCATACTTAACATTACGTACGTTTCTATACAGCAGGGGTAACTTTACTTTCTAGCTCATTTGCATATTTTACGCGGACAAACAACGTAAGCGCCCCTAGCGTCCAGCGTAAATATGCAACTTAAATACGACGGCGTAAGCCGTCGTATCTAAGAAAAAAAATGGCGTATCTTGTTTTGTGGATACAAAACAAAGATACGCCGGGGGGCGTGGCTTGGCGCGCGGCGGAGATGGTCGCTCACTGAAGGAGCTCCTCAGCACACACAGCCTTCTGGCAGCTTTTCACCCGACCTTAGCTTCCAGATGCCGGGCAAAGGACAATACACCACCCCGCACTCTCGCCCACGCCGCGGTTCCGTATCCTACTCGGTGAAGAATATAGAGGAACTCTTTAAGCCGAGGTCGGCGCGCCGCAGCGTTGTGCCTGGGCCCAAAATGGCGCCGGCTCACCATGAGGAGGAGTACAGCGGCGACTCCCAATCGGCCCCGGAGAGCTCAGCCAGGAATGGATCTGGTGGACCATCCCCTGACGGTGGCGGACATGTCCGTGATCGCCGCGGACATCAAAGCTGCTTTTTCAGCAGCCATCACGGACCTTAAAACCAGCATGCTCGTGTTGAACGAGAAGATGGCCGCCACGGAGACGGCCGGGAAACGCAGAGACAGGGCCATACAGAGGATAGAGAAGACTGCGGCGACCCATGCACATCATTTTATTGACATGAATCGCCACCTGGAGGACCTCGACAACAGAGGAAGGAGATGCAATGTGCGGGTAAGGGGGATACCAGAGTCGGTTGACTCGGCCCAAATTGTCACTACCCTGCGCAGTGTCTTCAACAACCTCCTAGAGCGGCAGGAAGATGCAGAGATTAGCTTTGTGAGGGCGCACAGGGCCCTCAGGCCTAGGGGTCCCGATACAGCCCCGCCGAGAGATATCATATGCTGCCTTGAAAGTTTTGGGCTCAAAGAGGAAATTATGCGCAAGGCCCGAAGGAGTGACCACCTTGTCTTCAATGGAGCTAACATCCTACTCTTCCAGGATCTTTCCCCTATCACTCTGCGGAATAGGAGGGCTCTACGGCCCCTTCTGGACAAACTAAGGGACAAAGACATTAGATACACCTGGCGTTTCCCCTTCGCCCTGAACGTGACCCTTAACGGCCACCAACACATACTCCGAGTGCCAGCAGACCTGCCTGAGTTCTGTGAGGCTTTGGGCCTCGAACCGATCGAATTACCCGACTGGTATTCGGAGTTCCTACGTCCCCTTCCGGATCGGAGCCCTCCAGAATCCCCACAATCCACCCCAGACAAGAGGCTCGCAAAGAAGGCTAGACATGGTCGAGGAGGAGGATCGAAAGCTGACACCCCGAATCGTCAGGCGGGAGCCCGACGGAACCTCGGGGGTGAGTGACTCTGCCTACCAGACCCCATGAGCACAAGGTGAGCTTGATCCCTCGTTCCCTTCCCCGCTGTTCGAACTCTCCCGATTCGCCTCCCTGGATCACAGGCTGTCTGGTCCGAGAACTGCCAAAATTGATCTGATGCTCCCTCGCAGACAGGCTCCAGTCAGTTGGTCAAGCTTGTCACCATGCCTGATGCCAATGGCTTGCTGCCTAGGGTCACCTTAAGCCTGGATGGCGAACGTTTCCAGCACCCAGAGGCTGACCCCCCCTCATCTTCAGTTTACCCATTGCCCTGGACGTGGCTCATTGTTTTTGCTCTTGACCGCAGCCTGTCGCGTCCTGGCTGGATGTCCTACGACATACAGCGGCCATCGGCCCGGAGATAGACTTGCTGACTCTTAGCTGACGACTCGGTACATGTTTTTGCTCCTTTTGTTTTTGTTCCTTTTTTGCTCCCTCGGGAGTCGTGGGACCTCTTCTACCGGGATGCCACACACTGGTCAAGTATTGTGTCATGTTGGCGGTTTCTCTCTGATATATGTGTATTTGTTTTTTCTTTTTTTTTTTGGGAGGGGGGAGGGTTTGGTTTTGATTTGTCTTAATTTGATTTCATTTGTTGAGGGGAACAAGCTATTTGAGGATTGCACCCTGCTCATATGTGCTCACCACTAACGGGTCTTTCAATTACTTTAGTTGCCCGCTGCTTTATTTCTGTTTTGACCCTGGTCGGGTGTAAGACTTCATCTAGCTTTCATTCCACTCTCAGCCGGTAGGGCTGTGTGTGTACTCTACCCTGTTGGTTATACTGTATTTGGTTTAACTGTTTTTGTTTTAAACAGAGGTACTGAGGAGCTGCGGTCAAACCGCCGCTGCCTCCCTTCTGCCCCACAAGGCACCCTGTGTACTCCGAGTCACTGGGTGCACCACACTGTGTAGGTGAGGCTCTCCGTCGGGGGTATCTGTTTTTATCCCTGGGGAGAGATCCACCTCTTATATTCATATTGCTCCAATCTCTCTCTCTTGTTTTCCTTCCCTCTCGTCTACTGAGTCTCCCTTCCCTCCCCCTCCTCTACCTGACTTCCTCACCCCGCCCTCCCCCTGCCAACATCTCCTGGCCGAAAACTGACATCTGTTTAACCCCTGTCATCTTTAATTGGTGCGGTAGCATTGCTAATTTACTATCATTGTTATATTCTCACAGGTCGACTCCTAGGGCTCCTCCGCCTTCTCCGTCTCGGCTCTCCGTCATGGCTTACTCCACGTTGGGTGGAACCCCCCTGATCTCCCACAACGTGAGGGGTCTGAACATCCCCGAACGTCGCATCTCCCTATTGAGGGAACTTAAAAAAGGTAGGCCCCATTTTGTCTTTTTACAAGAGACCCACTTCAGGACTCACAACGTTCCCAGGCTTTCCAGTACATATTTCCCTAAGGCATTCCACGCGACAAACAACGACTCCAAGTCAAAGGGGGTGACGATTTTAGTGAGTAGGGAAGCCCCATTTGAGGCGCTAGAACAGTTGACTGACCCAGAAGGCAGATTCCTTTTTGTACGGGGAATGTATGGAAGCACCCCGTTGACTCTAGCGAATGTGTACTTCCCTAACAAGGCACATAGGTCATTTTGCCAAACAGTGGTCCGTGAGCTCTGCGGTTTTGCCAAGGGGTGCATAATCTTAGGGGGTGACTTTAATGTGCCCCTGAACCCCCTAGTGGACACCTCCAACGGAAAAACATGCATATCCTATAGAATCCTCAAAGCTATCAAACTGATGCTCCAGTCACTACAACTCATTGATTCTTGGCGCTTTCTCCACCCAGACGGTAGGGACTTTACACATTTCTCCGTTCCGCATTCTAGGTATGCGAGACTAGACTATATCTTTGTGTCCCAGCGAGACCTCGGGACGGTGACAGAGGCCCGCATAGGCATACAGTCCTTTTCGGACCACGCGCCCACCACCATTTCCATGGATTTGGCGAACCCTACACGACGACAACCTTCCTGGAGGCTTAACGCCTCTCTCCTGACGGACCCAGTGACACTTCCTACCTTGACTGACAATCTGACTGAATTTTTTAGACTCAATGCGACCCCGGGCTCGGATCCACTTTCCGTTTGGGAGGCCCATAAATGCTCCATGAGGGGGGTCCTAATGGGACTAGGCTCGCGCAGAAAGCGGGAAAAGGAGGCTGCGACCCAAAAGCTGATTGACCAAATTAACGCATTGGAAACGCTGCATAAACAATCCCTCTCCACTGACTCAGCGTCCCGGCTACTTGAAACGCGTCGGGAACTACAGCACTTGCGAGGGCATTGCGTGAGATTTCGTCGTCTAACCACATCGCAGGGATCAAAAGATCAGATGGGGGTCTGGATGTGACGTCGGATGCGATTGCGGATCATTTCCACAGCTACTACTCTAGGCTCTACGACCTCCCACCGCAACACAGGCAACCACACATGACTGGAGACAGACTGCAGATCATTCATGACTACATCACCAACAGTGGCCTCCCTGTCCTCTCACACACTGATATGTCCCTACTCGAGGAGCCGATCACGGCCCTGGAGATCACTCAGGCCATCAAACAATTGAAATCAGGGAAAAGCCCAGGTCCGGACGGATACTCGGCTATATACTTTAAGACTTTCTCTAGCCAACTCACTGAACCACTTAGAGACGCCTTGAACTCGCTGTCCTCACCTAGACAGGATTTTCTGACTGCGCATATCACGGTTATACCAAAATCGGGCAAGGACCCCACGGATTGTGCGAGATATCGCCCTATATCCTTGCTGAATTTAGACGTGAAACTGTTCGCGAAAATTCTTGCTACAAGGCTGAGGCCGCTTCTCCCAGGCCTGATAGGGATGGAGCAGGTGGGCTTCATGCCAGGCCGAGAGGCTAAGGATAATGTCACCAAGGCACTCCTGCTCATACAGGCAGCGAGGGATCGCAACATCAAGGGCCTTCTCCTGTCTACTGATGCAGAGAAGGCCTTCGATCGGGTGGCCTGGGACTTTATGATGGCGGTCTGTGCGAGGGTGGGTCTGGGTCCACACATGCTATCTTGGATAGCTGCACTCTACCAGGACCCGTCGGCACAATTGCGGATCAACGGCACACTCTCAAGCAGAGTGACGATAAAGAATGGCACGAGACAAGGGTGCCCGTTGTCGCCTTTGTTATTTATCTTGTCGCTCGAACCTTTCATTAGGACAGTGAAACTCAATGAGGCAGTGACGGGGTTCCGGGAGGGAGAGAGCGAGTTCAAGGTGGCGGCATACGCCGACGATCTCCTTTTTTTTCTGACTGGCCCACACATTGCATTTCCCAATCTGTTGAAGGAATTCTCACACTACGGCTACGTTTCAAACTTGAAAATCAATTATACCAAATCAGAAGTACTAAACATTTCATTACCGGATAGGTTGCTGGCAGCAACCAAAGCCCAATCTTCCTTCCGTTGGGAACCGGGGGCTCTTAAATACCTGGGAACCTGGCTTACACCCCGACTCTCAGATATTTTTGAAAAGAACTTCCCACCCCTCTTTAGAAATTGTGAGAAGGACCTGGCCCAATGGGACAAGGGAAACTTCTCCTGGTTTGGACGGGCATCCATTATTAAAATGGTGGTGCTTCCAAGATTTCTCTACTTGATGCGTACCCTTCCGGTTCAGATTCCCCGCCGATTCTTTGTATCTCTGAACGCGCTTCTACTGCGATTCGTGTGGAATCGTAGACCACCCAGAATTAAATTGTCCACCTTGATGAAGCCCAAGGAGTTGGGTGGGTTAGGTCTCCCTGACTTTAAAAACTACCATGTTGCGACGCACCTTGCTAGGATCATTGACTGGCACTGCCATGGGTCCGCGAAGGATTGGGTGGCTCTGGAAACGGAGCTCAGTCCAATCCCACTCAAATTCTCGCCGTGGATCCCTAGACATGCCTACCCCCGCTCCTTGCGTAGACACCCTGTAACGGGAGCCTCGTTAGACATATTTCGTGCTCTAGCAGGGCGAAAGAGGATTTCCACTTCTCCTGGCCCCCTCACGCCTTTGGTGGACAACCCCGACTTTATCCCGGGCGTGAGTAACCCGACTCTTAGAAAGGCGCCCACGTGTGCTCCCCTGCTAGCAGGCGAGTGTTATGTGGGGGACAGACTTAGAGACTGGACAGCCCTTAGGTCTGAACACAACCTCCCCGAAATGAAATTGTGGACCTATTTTCAACTCCGCAGCTACTTGAGCAAACTCAGGGAACCCCGAGACCTCACTCGTCCACTGACTGACCTGGAGACCGTTTGTAGCTCGCAATCCCCTTTAGATAGGGCCACCTCAGTGCCATACTATTGGTTACAGCACACTGGCGGTGTGGAGAGGGCCGGACACAGGGAGAAGTGGTCGGAGGAGCTTGGGATGGAAATCTCGGAGAAACAGTGGAGGTATGCCTGCACCCTCGCACACAAATGCTCAATCAGCACCAAACTCCAGGAAACGAGCTACAAGCTCCTAACGCGCTGGTATCACACTCCTGACAGGCTCCATAAATGGAACCCGCAGAAGCCGGACACGTGTTGGAGGTGCCAGACGGAGAGGGGCACATTGCTCCACATCTGGTGGAGCTGCCCTGTGATCTCTGCCTTCTGGGAGAGAACACTTCATTTGATCAAACAGATCACAGAAACCAAACTGGTTCTGAACGCGGCCTGCTGCCTCTTACACCTGTCCTCCTTTTCATTGGCATGCTACAAGAGGTCCCTGACCATGCACCTCTTAAACGCGGCCAAGTCCCTGATACCCCTGCACTGGAACTCTATTAGGGTCCCGACCATCTCTGACTGGCTCCACAGAGTCGCCGAGATTTGTGAGATGGAGGACACCTTGGCTCAGGACAGGGGTTTGGTTGAGTGCTTTCATGATACATGGCAACATTGGTTCTCTTTCAGATACTCGCCGGCATATGAGGCGGCGATGTCGGGGTAGTCCCTGGGTGAATTCTTTCGGCAATGTGACCGCATGTCAAGTACTGCCTTCCTTCCCTCACCCTTCCTCCCCCTCTGTATCTTTGCTATACTACCTTTGATTTCTATCCTTTCTTCGGACTACTGGGATGTGGCGTTTATAGCTGACTGTATTCGTCCACATCCGACTCACTGCGGAATCTGTTGACGCAATCGTAATCGCAATGTTATGCGAAGACTAGTTGCCATTCACCGCTTGCAATACTGCAGAGCTTGCTCACTATTTTAGATCTTTTTGTCACCCTAGTGGCTCTGCTACTCCCCACGTACTGGGCCCATTAGAAAACGTTTTGTTCTTATTATATCAATGTTTAACCTGATTTTTGGCAACCCTTTGGGTATTTCTATCCAGCTGCGCCTGCGATGGAATGCTCATACACGTATGACTGTTTATCTTCTGACCTTTCAATAAAAGATTTTGAATTAAAAAAAAAAAAAAAAAAGATACGCCGGCGCAGATTTGAATTTATGGAGATACGCTGCCGTAAATGTCTGTGGATCTGGCCCTAAGTGTTTATTTCCCTGTGTGGGAATGTTGACACCCACACATGTCATAACTGTGAGTCAGAACAAGGGGACTTCATGCATATGGTTTGGTCGTGCATTAGGGTCAGACCGCTTTGGTCTGAAATTTCTGTATTTATTTCAATTCATTTTTATCTCCACAATCCTTTACCTTAGTGCAGTCCTCCTTCACTTGCCTCATCCTTCGATTTTGCTTTTAAATGTCCTTATTTCTTCTGAGAAATCCTCACTTCCTGTTCTTCTGTCTGTAACTCCACACAGTAATGCAAGGCTTTCTCCATGGTGTGGAGAAAGCATCTTAAGGGGGAGGGGGACGAGCAGGCAAGTCAGGACACTCTCTACTTTGCAGATAGAGAAAGTGTGTTAGTGGGCGTCCTGACACTCCTGCTCGCCCCCTTCCCCCTCAAGAGGCTTTCTCCACACCAGGGAGAAAGCATTGCATTACTGTGTGGAGTTACAGACAGAAGAAGAGGAAGTGAGGATTTCTCATAAGAAATAAGGACATTTAAAAGCAAAATTGAAGGATGAGGTACACTGTAATGCCGCGTACACACGATCATTTTTTGTGATAAAAAAAAAGACGTTTTCTGTGAAGTAAAAAACGACGTTTTTGAAACGTCACTTTTCAAAGACGATGTTGCATACACACCATTGTTTTTTTCACAAAAAGCGAGGTTACGTTCTGTTAGCATACAAGGTTTGTATTATATGAGCAACAATCTACTAGATGTAATTGCTGTGTGCCTATTACATTATATGATCACTAGATGGCAGTGTTACGTTTGGTAGTTCATGTTTTGTCCATGCACAAAAAGTAATAAAGTTCAGTTCCTGTTTCTTCCACGAGCTACAGACTGTCTGCCTGTACTTTGTTTAGCTCCAAAAGTTTATGTCTAACAGGTTATGGGCCCAGAGCATGTTACAGAAGCCCAGGATATAATACAGATTACCCCTGGATATAGCCAGATACAGTGAGCTAGAGCAATTGAGTGCAGAAGACAGCAACAGAAAGACAAACAGCAGTAATGGCAGCTGCCATCCCCTCAGCAAAGTTCTCCATTGCAAATCTGACAAATCAGAACTACCAATCTTGGAAATTCAAGATGAAAATGCTGCTTATAAGAGTAGGTATGTGGAAATGCATACATGAACAAAGACCTGCACAGCCCACAGAGGAGTGGTTAGACAGAGATCAGAAGGCGCAAAGCACAATCTCCCTGTGCATAGATGATGATCAAATCATACATATATGTAACTGTCAAACTGCTAAAGACATGTGGGAAGAGTTACAGAAAGCACATGAAAGAGTTAATCTCAGCAATAAACTGTATTTAATCAGAAAGCTCTATCAGACTAAGCTACAGAAAGACCAGGACATGCAGGACTATATAAGACAGACCTTAGAGATGGTGGAGAGACTGCGAGGGATTGGAGAAGAGATGAAAGATTTCCATGTTGCAGCGCTATTATTAAGTGGACTTCCTGAAAGTTATGAGACACTTGTCACAGCACTAGATGCACGTCCAGATGATGATCTGACACTGGAATATGTTAAAGGCAAGCTTGTGGATGAATACAAGCGCAAAACTGAAAGCATGAGTACTGTGAGTGTGTGTTCAGAGACTGCTTTAAAGACAAGATACAAAAATAAACACAGTAACGTGCAGCTAGAAAAGCGGGAATGCTTTGTGTGCAAGAAACCAGGACATCTAAAAGCAGATTGTAGAATCTGGAAAGCTAGAATGCAAAAACAAAGTGCATTCCAACAAGCTAAGAATGTCATAGAAACAAAGGAGTATGCATTCGGATCCAAAAATTGTGTCACCTCTGTGCAAGCATGGTGTGTGGACTCAGGCGCTACAAGTCACATGACAAATGACCGAAGTTTCTTCGCTCAGCTTGATGAAAGCAAAACAGAAGGGATAACTACAGCTAATGGACAATTCATGAAATCAGCGGGAATAGGAGATGGCTTTCTATACTGTCCTATCTCTCCAGATATCACTAAAAAGATCCATATGAGGAATGTTCTATATGTGCCAGATCTTGAAAGCAACCTTTTGTCAGTAAAGAAACTCACTAACCAAGGCAATGTAGTCACATTTCAGGGTGACAGTTGTATCATAACAAAAGGGGATTGCTTGCTTGCAAAAGCTAAAATCATAGATGAACTATATCAGCTGAACTGCAGTGAAATGGTTAAAATAGCCAAAGAGGATAAACATTCAAACTGCATCCACACTTGGCACAGACGATTGAGGCACAGAAATTCTGATACAATAAAGAAAATAGTTGAGAATAACTATGCAAGTGGTATTAAGATCAATCCATGTGACCACACAATGATTTGTACCAGCTGTATTAAAGGAAAAATGGCAAGGACACCTTTTCCCAAGCAGACCAACAGCAAAGTTCAAAAACCTCTGGACTTAATACATTCAGATCTTTGTGGTCCAATGAAAACTATGACTCCAGGAAAGAAAAAGTACTTCCTGACCTTCATTGATGATTACTCACGATATACCACCGTATTTCTACTTCACAATAAGGATGAAGTGCCAGAGAAATTAGAAGAATATCTCGCTCAAGTAAATAATATTTTTGGCAGAATGCCCAGAGTACTACGAACAGACAATGGCTCAGAATATACAAGTGGTAAAACACAAGCCATTCTCAGGAAGCATGGAATTATGTTCCAGACAACAGTTCTATATAACCCGGAGCAAAATGGAGTTGCAGAGAGAATGAACCGCACACTGTGTGAAAGTGGGAGGAGCATGCTATTTGATGCTGATATGCCAACTACATTCTGGGGAGAAGCTATCACAACTGCATGTTATCTTCAAAATCGTTTGCCGGGAAAAACAACAACAAAAACTCCATATGAACTATGGAACAAAAGGAAACCAGATTTAAGACACATCAGAATTTTTGGAAGTAAACCTATGTACACATTCCAAAAGAAAAACGTACAAAATGGGATGCATGTGCAAAAGAAGGTGTACTTGTGGGGTACAGTGAATCTCAAAAGGATACAGGATTTTACATCAAGACACGAACAAGGTAACAGTCAGCAGAAGTGTGATTATTGATGAAACCTCTATGTGCTCAAAGTTTGAACAACAGACACAAACTATTCAAACTGAGAAAGAATCAACATCAGTCACTCAAGAAAATAAGGAAAGTAATACAGGAATAGAAATTACTGCAGAAGAATCAAAATCTGAATCTGAACCAGAAATACCTTCAGTCAGAAAATCAACCAGAATCAATAAAGGTGTTCCAGCTGAACGTTTATCTTACATAGCTCGCAGAGCTGTTCAAACTGAACCAGGTTCATGGAAAGAGATGCAGAAACTGCCAATGCATGAGAAACAAGTATGGAACAAAGCCGCTGATGAAGAAATGACATCACTCGAAGAAACATGCCATAGGATGTAAATGGGTTTTTAAAACCAAATGTAACTCTGAAGGGAAAGTCTGTCGGTACAAGGCAAGGCTGGTTGCTAAAGGTTACTCACAGAAGTTCGGTGAGGACTATGATGCTACTTTTGCTCCAGTTGCTAAACAAAGTACTTTCAGAACACTAATGACAGTGGCTGCCATGCGTACAATGATTGTGAAACATCACAATATTAAGACAGCTTTTCTTAATGGTGATATTGAAGAAGAAATTTACATGTCACAACCAGAAGGATATTTGAAAAAGGGACAAGAGCATCTTGTCTGCAAGTTGAATAAATCTCTTTATGGCCTTAAACAATCAGCTCGAGCATGGAACCTGAAGATTAATCAAGTTCTACTAAATGAAGGATTTACAAGAAGCAAAGCTGATCCATGCCTATACGCTAAACAAGTAGACACTGAGTGGATGTATCTGCTAATTTATGTTGATCACCTTATCATTGCTCACAAAAATAACAATGAAATTGCAAAATTAACAGGAGTACTTAACAAGCACTTTGAAACTAAAGACCTAGGTGAAGTGACATATTATCTTGGAATTGACATCCAGCGTGAGAAAGATGGAAGTTTCCTGTTGAATCAGAGCGCAACAATTGAATCTATTCTTCAGCAATTCAATATGACAGAGGCGAAAGGAGCAAGCACACCTATGGACACAGCCTATCCAAAGTTAGAAGGAGAAGATGATCTTCTCACATCCAATGAACAATACAGACAAGCAGTGGGGGCACTTCTCTACATTGCAACCACTACACGTCCAGACATTGCAGCCAGCATGTCTCTTCTTTGCAGGCGAGTTGATAAACCACGTCTAAGAGATTGGAATGCGATCAAAAGAGTTATGAGATATCTGAAACAGACAAAAGACTTAAATTTGAAACTGTCAGCAAGTGGTGATTTAAACCTCGTGGGATATGTGGACTCCGATTGGGCAGGTGATCACAGCACACGCAAATCCACAAGTGGTTACTTATTAAAATTGGGAGACAGTCCTATATCATGGTCCAGCAAGAAACAGATGTCAGTGGCATTGTCCTCTACAGAAGCTGAATACATATTTGCAGCTTATGCCAGTCAAGAAGTTGTGTGGTTACAACAATTACTCAAGGATCTTGGAGAAGCAACATCAGAAGCTACTGTCTTATTTGAGGATACTCAGGGTTGCATTAAGCTTGCAACAAGTGAGAAGATTAATGGAAGAACCAAGCACATCGATGTCAGACATCATTACATTCATGACTTAGTTGATCAGAAAGTGATTGAACTTGTGTATTGTGAAACGGAAAAAATGATTGCTGATGTTTTGACAAAACCACTAGCTAGAAACAGATTTGTTGATCTTAGATCAGAAATGGGATTGACATAGATAGTAGTTGTTGAGTGGGGGTGTTAGCATAAAAGGTTTGTATTATATGAGCAACAATCTACTAGATGTAATTGCTGTGTGCCTATTACATTATATGATCACTAGATGGCAGTGTTACGTTTGGTAGTTCATGTTTTGTCCATGCACAAAAAGTAATAAAGTTCAGTTCCTGTTTCTTCCACGAGCTACAGAGCTTCATAACTAGCTTCTGGGCATGCGCGGGTTGAAAAACGTTGTTTTAAACAACGTTTTTGCTACACACGGTGACTTTTTGTGAAACAAAAAACGATGTTTTGAAAAACGACACAAAAAATTCAAGCATGTTGGAATTTTTTTTTGGTCGTTTTTTTGAAGACAAAAAACAACGTTTTGCCCACACACGATCAATTTAAATGACGTTTTAAAAACAACATTTTTTTTCCATCGCAAAAAACGACCGTGTGTACGCGGCATTAGTGAAGGAGGACTGCACTAAGTTAAAGGAAGATATTTTAGGAAAAAATGTATTACCTTTACAATCCCTTTATGCAAAACTTATACATAATGCTGCGTACACACAATAATTTTTCGGCATGAAAAATATAATTTAAAATGATCGTTTGTGGGCTACACATCATTTTTCAGGTTCTGAAAAACGACAAAAAAATTATTCGAACATGCTGCATTTTTTAATGTCGTTTTTTCAGGTTGTAAAAAATGATCGTGTGTGGGCTAAAACGACGTTTTAAACCCGCGCATGCTCAGAAGCAAGTTATGAGACGGGAGCGATCGTTCTGGTAAAACTACCGTTTATAATGAAGTAAGCACATTCATCACGCTGTAACAGACAAAAAAGCGTGAATCGTCTTTTACTAACAAGGAATCAGCTAAAGCAGCCACAAGGCTAATAGAACTTCCCCTTTAGAGTGCCGTCGTACGTGTTGTACGTCACAGCGCTTTGTTCATCATTTTTTTTAAACGATGGTGTGTGGGCAACGTCGTTTTAATGATGAAGTTGGAAAAACGTTGTCTTTTGGACATGCTGAAAAACAACTTTTTTCATGCTGAAAAATGATTGTGTGTACGCGGCATAAGGCCCCAATCACGCCCATAATGGGAGAAATAATTCAAGCGATAAAAAAAAAAAAAATGCAATTTTTACAGAGATCTCCCATAGAAACCCTGGATATATCCTAAACCTGAATGGTTTGGGAGATATCCCCTGTCCCCTGCATGTGCCAATGTAATCGGCACATGTGCACTGGGGCAAACTGTGACTTTGCATCAGTCTACGTGCCGTTACCGGCGGCTCCCACGCATATATGCGGGAGTGATTTTATTGCGGCTCTGGCCAATCACAGCGCCGGAGCCGTGATACCCAGAAGCAACCCCCAGGCATCATGTCGGCGACCGAAGGGGGAGACGAGGACCGCTGCGGGGGCTTTGATCTGAAGTACGTAAAACATAATGAGCTAGTATGCTATGCATACAGCGTCAAATTTTCCATCGTTTACGTCGTTTGCGTAAATCGTTCGGGAATGAGGCTGGGCGTAAGTTATGTTCACGTCGTTATCAATGAGTATTTCCAACGTGATTTTCGCAAATGCGCCGTCCATGGACGTATCCCAGTGCGCATGCGCGAAAATCACGTCGGAAATACTCATTGATAACGACGTGAACGTAACTTACGCCCAGCCCCATTCCCGAACGATTTATGCAAACAACGGAAAATTAGAGGCTGTTCCGACGTCCATACTTAACATTGCCTGCGCCTCATATAGCAGGGGTAACTTTAAAAAAAAATGTAATTTACGTGGGGTCACGATGATCTTACATAAATCACGCCCCCATCTTCCACATTTGAATTGCGCAGGCTTACGCCGACACATTTACACTACGCCGCCGTAACTTACGGCGTAAGTTGTTTCTGAATAAGGAACCTGGCGCTGTAGGTTACGGCGGCGTAGTGTATCTGAAATACGCTATGCCCGCCTAAAGATAGGCATTTGTATCTGAATCTGGCCCAAGATATGTAGCAGCACAGGCAAACTACATTAATTATTATTACTTGTATACCTATCGATTAAATGTGCATAGAGAAGATGTACCAAATTATGGAGTGATGTACTGTACACACTATGGCCCGGATTCATGTAGCACTTACACCGATGTATCTCGAGATTGTATCTATGCGCCGATTACCTAAGCTAGATACGTCGAAAAAAAGGGCTTCAACCGCCCGGCGAATGTTTTAAGCGATTTGCGTAAGGGTTACGTTCAGCGTAAAGTTGTTTCTCATATAGTCGGCGCAACCCATGCAAAGGTATGGACCAAGGAACGGACGCCGTCAAATTTTTCGACGTGTACGCCGTTTACGTAGTACGTGAATAGGGCTGGGCGTAGGTTACGTTCACGTCGTAGGCAGTAATTTTGACATGTGAGCATGTGCACTGGGATGCGTCCAAGATACGACGCATGCGACGTTCATTTTTAGTACTTGTTTGAAGCTCAGCCCATCATTTGCATGGGGTCACGCTTCATTTAAATGTAACACACCCACTTCCAGCCCACTTCCACCTACTTTGACTATACGCTACGCCCGCATAAAGATGTGCCGATGTATGTGAATCTAACATCTGGCTAATCCCCCGTTGAAGTCCTGTCGTGACGAAACGATCGTAGGGTGCCGTGACGTCATCGCGTTCTGTCCTAAGCATCGGCGGTGTTTGCATGTGAAGCGAGAGGCATCGGAGAGGAGACACCACAGCTTCCAAGCATACGTTATGTCGCATTTTTATCTTCTAATTGTAAGTGCATTCCGGCTATTCCCCCGTTAAAGTTCTGTCGTGACGAAACGATCATAGGGTGCTGTGACGTCACTGCGTTCCGTCCTAAACGTCGGCGGCTTTTGCATGTGAAGCGAGAGGCATCGGAGAGGAGACACCACAGCTCCTAAGCATACGTTATGCTGCATTTTTATCTTCTAATTGTAAGTGCAATACTTTATTAAACCCCTTTCTTTTCATACTTAATACGCTATGAGAGTCCATCTTTTTATATCATTTCCGAGCTAACCCTGGATCTACTACTGAGTTCCATCTGGCTACCATACTGATTGGTTCATGGGAGACCTGACTTCCCTGCGCGCTATGAGACTGATGCAAAGCAGTCTCTCCCTTTGGTAAGCAGGCAGTCCTAACTCACGGGTGCAGTGTGAAGATCTGTTTTTGGTGTAGAATACTGATGTTCATTCATCACTCTTCATTGCTGTTCTTATCACAAAACTTATTGCTGGACTTTTTTCCACTTAACCCCCTCTCACTGAGTGTTTTTTGGAGATTTTTCCTTTTATTACACTGACTTTTCCTTTTTTTCTTTTTCTTTTTTTGGGAAGCAAAGCGCCTATACAAATTCAAGTGTGCCAAAATAACCCTTATGGTTATGTGTACCGTGTGAACATTTAGTGAACCTCTATGGTTATGGGAGTAGAAGGTGACAAATGAGTAGCAGCCATCTAGCAGTGGAAGCTAGTGACAATAGTTGGTGATAGGAGTCCTGATGGGATAAGTTTATTTCATGTCCCCCACCTTGTGGCTTGAACTACTTGAGTCAGCTCCTGTATAGGACTTGCCTAGGGACCTAGACTGGGGTCAAGAGTGGCAGGCCTTGCCAATCAAAGTATGGTGTCTTCCCTGCATGAGCTAGGGCGTAACATGTTAAGTGTCTGGTGAAGACATGAGGGGACTGGTGGAGTATAAGTCGTACTCAGTATTAACTACTAAAATCATTACAAAGTCTATTGCTGAGGCAGGTAGGAATAGACCTAGCCACTGGCTAAAAAGGGATGTGGATATTCAGTAGGAACAGTAGGGACAAGCCCAGTAAGCTTCTAGTAGTGTCTCTTTATCCACACTGGTGACCTCTGGTGGTCTCTTTTTTCCCATATTGGTGGCCTATGGCGGTCATTCTTGCTCCATGCGGGTTGGCTATAGTCCTTATTTGCCCCATGGCAGTATTTCTTGCTCCATGTGGGTGGAATCAGGTGCTCTTTTGCCCCATATTAGTAGCTTCTGGTAGTGTATTTTGCTTCATAATGATGGCCTCTGGTGGTGTCTCTGGTTCCATGAGGGTGACCTTCTCTTTGGATCCATGTTGGTGGCCTCTAGTGGTCTCTCTTGCTCCATGCGGATGGCCTCTAAGGCCTCGTACACACGATCAAATCTGTCTGCTGGAAACCGTCTGCTAGACCGTTTCAGCAGACAGATTCGATCGTGTGTACGGGCAAACAGACGGATTTGGCCACCCGACAGGTTTCAAAGCATGCTTTGAAATCTGTCGGCTGGGAACCCGTCCGCCCGACATGTCTGCTGGTTAGTACGCTAACCAGCAGACATGTCTTCTCGCACACGCGCCAAATGGTTTCGACGCATGCGCGGAAGTGTTTTACTTCCTGGTGACACGTCTGCTGGCAGGGATTTTGGTTTGCTCGTGTGTACACGAGAGCAAACCAAAATGCCAGCAGACAGATTTGTTCAAATCGGTCGGACAGACCGTTTTGAACAAATCTATTTACTCGTGTGTACGAGGCCTAAGGGTCATTTTTCCCTATGTTTGTGGCCTCTGGTAGTCTTTTGCTCTATGTTGATTAGCTCAGGTGGTCTATCTTGCTCCATGTTGGTGGTTTCCAGTGGTCTGTTTTGCATAACACCAGTGGTATTTCTAGCACCATGCTCTGGTGGTAAAACGGAGATATCTTTGCTAACATTTCCGGATTTAAATTAAAACCTAAAAATGGTGCACTGTTTCTCATTCTCATCTCTTTTGTGGGGAAGGGGGAGAGTGATATACAGCAGTTTGATGGTATACTAAATTATTTATAGCAGGAGTGTTATAAAGCAGATTAGGAATGTTATGCTGCTGATTAGCATTTATGGGCTGAAATGTCACTATTTAACCACACCACCATAAAACCACATAGACATTGCTGGCTATTAGCTGCATCAGGGCTTTGGGTCCCACATTTTATGTCTGCCCTAGGGCCTTAATCTATGAAGCATTCACCGAATTAAATAGATTTGAAAAATATGTACAATCATTAGGTAAATATTACATTTGAAATAATGTAATTTATTTTATAATATCCTTTTTCAGGAATGGTGCTTAAGGGCTGCAATTACATGTAATACACTAATATAACTCCCCTATACCAGTTTCTGTAGGACCGCGTGTAGGTTTATATATTCGATTTTGTAACTAGAGTAGGAATAGACAAAATCCCTCCTTAGAAAGGTGTTGCTGATACAGAGCTCAACTTTGGAAGATACTGTATCCCCTCTATTCCTGTTTTGGTGACAACGCTAATGCCGCATACACACAAACGGATTTTCTGTCAGAAAAAAATGTCATGAGAGCTTTTAGTCAGGAATCCCGGCCACGTGTATGCTCATTCGCAGTTTTCCAGACGGGAAAACTGACAGAAAATAAAGAGAGCAGGATCTCTTTTTTTCGATCAGGAAAAAAATCCTTGCAGGAAAACCATTCGTCTATATACTTTTCCGATGAGTAAAAAAAACGTGCATGCTCGGAAACAATTTGACGCATGATCGGAAGCATAGAACTTCATTTTGTCAGCTCGTCATAGAAAGAGAATGAACCTTCTCTATTCCATCTTGTAGGCCAGCATTCATTTTACATATTAGCAAAATGGTTCTAACTTGTAATGCTGCTTTAACCACTTCCCACCCGGTCAATGTACAATTGACGTCCGTGAAGTGCTTCTGAAATCCTGACTAGATGTCTATTGACATCCTCAGGATCTCGTGGGGGCGCACAGCGCGGCGAACGGTGATGCGGGGTGTCAGCCTGACACCGTGCATCTCCGATCTCGGTAACGAGCCTCCGGCGGAGGCTCGTTACCACGTGATCAGCCGTGTCCAACCACGGCTGATCACGATGTAAACGAGAAGAGCCGTTGACCTGCTCTTCCTCGCTCGCGTCTGACAGACGCGAGTATAGGAGAGCCGATCGGCGGCTCTCCTGACAGGGGGGGTTCGCGCTGGATTGTTTATCAGCGCAGCCCCCCCTCGGTTTCCCACACTGGACCACCAGGGAATGCCCAACAAATAGAAAAAATTGATTAAAAAAATAAAATAAAAAAACAATAAAAAAAATAAAAAAATGTAATACAATCGATGCCAATCAGTGCCCACAAATGGGCACTGACTGGCAACATGGGCACTGACTTAATGATGCCCAGCAATACCATCAGTGCCCCCCGCAGGCTGGGTTCACACCTATGCGAACATAGTTGTTGCGCGAAAAATAAAAATCGTAGAGGTGATCAAATACCACCAAAAGTAAGCTCTATTTGTGGGAACAAAATGATAAAAATTTCATTTGAGTACAGTGTAGCACGACCGCGCAATTGTCATACAAATTGAGACAGTGCTGAAAGCTGAAAATTGGCTTGAGCGGGAAGGTGTATAAATGCCTGGTATGGAAGTGGTTAAATGCTGAAATGTTTTCTCATCTTTTACCCTGCAAGCTATCTTGTTGTTTTAGTTTCCAGAGACATGTTTTCTCTTCAAGTGACACTAAAACACTCCTTATCACATTTCTGTCTACATTTTGTTTCAATGTTTTGAGAACATCTCTGAGATCGTCTGGATGTAATATTGTTTACTGCTAATAATATATCAACATTTGAAACTTACTGTGTGACCAAAATTGTGCCTTGTAATGCTTGTTTAATCCTATATAAGCCATGACAAATACACTACTTGTCAGACCACTCTGAAACAAAGTGTGTGCGTGCAATCATTCAGAGGGGTCTCCGCAGGGCCAATCTGCCCTATAGGCTCACAATACAGGCCGCTTAGGGCCCTCGCAAAGCTGCGGAGGGGCCCCCAAATTACTAGAGGCTCTGCCTGGTGAGAAGTCATTTTTGCCCCCTCACCCCGCTTCTTAACTCGCTGGCTGCAGGGGAGAAGAGGTAAGAAGTCAGCACCCCCCGCTTCTCACTTTAATGCAAGATGTCATTTCCAACAGAAGAACCCCCCTCCCCCAGCTTCTCAACTTTAATCTTTGATGTGACATGTCCTTTTCGGCAGCCCCCCCGATTCTCAACTTTAATGTGACATGTCATTTTGCTTAGGGCCCCAGGGAGGTCAGGGTCGGCACTGGGTCTCCGGTACCGTTTACTGGGATCGAAGGAATAACTGGGTTGAATCCTAAGCCACGTACACACACAATCATTTTTCGGCATGAAAAAAACATCGTTTTTGAAAAACGTCATTTAAAATGATCGTATGTGGGCTACACATCATTTTTTAGGTTCTGAAAAACGACAAAAAAAAATAAAAAATCGAACATGCTGCATTTTTTAACGTTGTTTTAAACAATGTCGTTTTTCGGGTTGTAAAAAAATGATCGTGTGTGGGCTTAAACGACGTTTTAAACCCGCGCATGCTCAGAAGCAAGTTATGAGACGGGAGCACTTGTTCTGGTAAAACTACCATTCATAATGGAGTAAGCACATTCATCACGCTGTTTTACTAACAAGGAATCAGCTAAAGCAGCCCAAAGGCGAATAGAACTTCCCCTTTAGAGTTCCGTCGTACGTGTTGTACGTCACCGCGCTTTGTTCATCATTTTTTTTAAACGATGGTGTGTGGGCAACATCGTTTTTAATGATGAAGTTGGAAAAACGTAGATATTAGGGTAAAAAAACATATTTTTGTTATTTTCGATATAATAAGGGCAAATTATTTAGTCACATCACCCCCTGCCTTCACCCCCCCCTTTGCAGTGCCACAATCTCTCCCTGCCTCCAATCTCCCCCAGGCATCCCTGCCTCCAATCACCCCCTGCCTCCATCCCCCTCTGCAGTACCACCAACAACCCCTCTCTCCATCCCCAATCCTCTGCGGTGCCACCATCCCTCTCTGCAGTGCCACCAACACCCCTGCCTCCAATCACCCCCTGCCTCCAATCACCCCCTGCCTCCATCCCCCTCTGCAATACCACCAACAACCTCTGTCTCCATCCCCAACCCTCTGCGGTGCCACCATCCCCCTCTGCAGTGCCACCAACACCCCTGCCTCCAATCACCCCCTGCCTCCAATCACCCCATGCCTCCATCCCCCTCTGCAGTACCACCAACAACCCCTCTCTCCATCCCCAACCCTCTGCGGTGCCACCATCCCCCTCTGCAGTGCCACCAACACTCCTGCCTCCAATCACTCCCTGCCTCCAATCACCCCCTGCCTCCATCCCCCTCTTCGGTGCCACCAACAACCCCTCTCTCCATCCCCCACCCTCTGCGGTGCCACCATCCCCCTCCGCGGTGCCACCAACACCCCCTGCCTCTAATCTCCCCCTGCCTCCAATCTCCCCCTGCCTCCATCCCCCTCTGCAGTGCCACTGCAGCCACCATCTCCCCCTGCCTCCAATCTCCATCGGCTATTTTTACTTGCACATTTCCACAACCACTGACATTTACGAACGGAGGAAAAAAGTGCCCGTTTGTACGAACTGTCTGTAAAAATAAGGACGGTTGGCAACACTGCACAGTACTGGTGGCTTCCCTTCTCTTTTTGCAACCGGCACCTGCAAGCACTCAATAGGATCCTGCAAGATTGAGAGTGATGGAAGGGTCCGGTAAATATGTTGGGCCAGATTCTCAAAAGAAAATCAAAAGATTCTCGAAAATCCCGCCGGCGTATCATTGTTTTGTATCCTCAAAACAAGATACGCCGGAATTAGGCTAGGATCCGACTTGCGTAAGTCACTTACACCGTCGGATCCTAAATGCAATAATACGCAGGCCGCTAGGTGGCGTTTACGTCGATTTCAGCGTTGAATATGCAAATGAGCCGATACGCCGATTCCTGAACGTTTTTGCGCCGCTTCGCCGTAGTTTACGTTGTTTCCGTAAGCATAAGTTTACCCCTGCTATATGAGGGTAACCTTACATCAGTCCGCCGTATGCCATGTTAAGTATGGCCGTCGGGACAGCGTCGGGTTTTTCCGTTGTTTACGTAAGTCGTCGCGAATAGGGCTGTGCGTTAATTACGTTCACGTCGCAACCAATGTATTTGCGGCGTACTACGGAGCATGCGCACTGGGCTACGTTTAAAGCCGGCGCATGCGCAGTTCGTTCGGCACGGGGGCGCGCTTAATTTAAATACAAGCCGCCCCCTTTGAATTACGTGGCCTTACGCTGGGCCATTTACACTACGCCGCCGCAAATTACAGGGCAAGTGCTTGGAGGATACGGCACTTGCTCCAGTAAGTTGCGGCGGCGTAGTGTAAATGGCTTACGCTACGCCGCCGCGGATTCTAAGTGAATCTGGCCCGTTATATTTACCAGCCCCTATCTTTCCTGAATGAACACAATAAGGGATCGGTGCTGATTAACGGAAGGATTGGCGGTATGGGGCCCCCGTGTCAGGTTGACTGTATGGGGCCCCATGGTTTCTAGCAGCAGCCGAGGTCCAACCTTCCAACTTTCAGCTTATAAATTAAAAGCGTACATAAGTGTGTTATATATATATATATATATATATATATATATATATATATATATATATATATATATATATATATATATATATATATAAATTTCCAAGTTTGTTCTTCCAAAGCAAGCTAATCAAGACAAACAGATAGAGACAAATGCTGAAAAATATTGATTTTCTTCTTCTTTCTCCAAAATGAGATTTTTGAAATTAAGCAAAAACACTTTCTACAACAAGATGACTCAATACATCCGATCACCGTCGCCGCCAGCCAATCCCGGCTCAAGCCACTTTACTTTTTCTTTTTTACCCCCTTCCCCACCCCCGGGACATTTTTTGCAGTGTAATTAACTTTGGCTTAATTAAATAATTGATTCTGAAAACATTTCTGACAGCAATTATGTAATTAAACCTGGAATGATTTAATTAAATAACGAGACTCCGAAAATGTGAGGCGACCCGACATTATCTCCTGACTAAATAGAGAAAGGTTAGGATGATGGAAGCAGCAACATTAGCAATTCTGTATTCATCGCATGCCGCTAAAGCCTAACTTCGTACAATTGGGTTTTTCTTTTAAAGCTGAACTCGAACCGTTTTATTGAGTCTTCCACAATTGTACTGGCTCCTCTCATGGACTGAAATGGCTTATTCTGATTTTACTGCACACTGTGAGCTTCTCACCATGTGCATTAGAAGCTAAAGCAAGTCAGATAGATAACACCTCATTTCCTGGCTAGAGGACATCCAGCATCATCTAGTTCTTTCCTCCAAAGCCTGACTGTTTCTGGCCCCTCCCCTTTCATCTATTGGATTTCAATCGTTTCAATCATAGAGGCTTAGGGTGGTCCGTATGTTATGGGATACCCACTTCTCCAGACTGACACCCACCTATCAAGGCTTTTTGACATTTGCATAACTCCTCCCAAGAGCCGGCCCACTGCTCGCATTAGACTGAGGGCTCTTGAGAGGAGTACTGAGACACGGGGTTGTAATGTTTTTTTTTTTTTTTTAAGTGTATTTTTTGTGCGTGAACTCGAGAGAGAGGAGCCAGACTGCCGGAGTTGGGAGTAGGCAGACCCTCCCCCCGGAGGCAATCGCCTTCCTTCTTCATGCCCCCGGTGGCAATGGCGGGTGTGAGGGGGGGCCTCCCACTCACCCCACCCTACCTGCTCCACTTGGGAGCCCAACTGGGGCCCAACGGGACCCCAATGGGGCAGAGGGACTCCCCCTATGAGGGAGTGAGGGGGCCTAGCCCACCCAGCCAGCCCTGTAGGTCCTTCACCTCTCTTTATTTTAGGAGACCGCATGGCCAAAGTGCGTGTGTGTTAAACCACTTTCGTGTGCGTGCAAGTGTGGTGGTTTTTGTGGGTGGGGGGTTGGGCGTACTAAGCACAGGCGTACCTTGCATAGCACACCCACCAGGAGCCGGGCTGAGACCACCAAACTCAATTCACATGCAGCCGAGACCGGGATCCGAACCCTTGGCTGCAGAGGTGAATGGCTTGTCAGCGCAGTGCCAATCACGTTGAGCCATCACAGCTCTTATGTTGTTTTTGTTGTTGTGATGTTTTTCAGGAAGCTGTGTACAGCCCCCTGCCGGCCCCCCACACCAGCTATGATCTGCCTGTATTGTACACAGGGCCGTCTTTAATGTTAATTGGACCCTGGGCAAAAAAAATATTGGGGCCCCCCCATACAATTTCGCTTTACACCTGCTCTGAGACATGCAATAAATATCAGCTAGACTTAAAGGAGTTGTAAAGAAAAAAAAAATCACTTTAATGCAATCTATGCCATTGGTTGGTGCTGCTGTCAATCACATCCAGTGACGCGGCACACCGAGGGGCGGGGCCGAGTGATACAGTGAGCGGCTATGGCCACTCGCTGTATCACGGGAGCACGCCCGCAAGGACTCACCACCATGCGAGCTCTCTCGCATGAATGTGGTGAGTTCTTGCGGGGAGGACCAGAGACAGCCCCTGAGGGACCCCAGAAGACGTGGATCGGGGCCACTCTGTGCAAAACGAACTGGACAGTGGAGGTAAGTATAACATGTTTGTTATTTTAACTTCTTAAAGGGGTGTTCCACCCAAAAAAACGACCTTAGCTTACTCCACTCCTCACCCCCATACATGCCACATTTGGCATGTAATTTTTTTGGGGGGGGAGTGGGGGCTTCAGTAGGAGTGGGACTTCCTGTCCCACTTCCTGCTTCTGCCGAGGGGCTGGTTAGGCGATTAAGCCTTAATCGCCTACACCAGCCCCTCCCTGTAGGCGATCACATGGGACACTGACAGGTCCCATGCGATCGCCTCTCCAATCAGCGGCGAGCCGCGCCGCGCACGCATGCGCAGTACGGCTCGCGCATGCGCAGTGGGTGCCCGGCCGTGAAGCCGAAGGCTGTCACGGCTGGGTGCCCACAGTCAGGATGGAGACGCCGGCCGGGCAGGGGGGGAGAGGAGCGGAGCCCCGGTCGGCGCGTCGCTGGAACGCAGGAGCAGGTAAGTGAGTGTTTATTAAAAGCCAGCAGCTACACTTTTTGTAGCTGCTGACTTTTAATAAACACAACTTAGGGCTGGAACACCCCTTTAAGGATCGCCTCCTGCACATATACGTCGGCAGAATGGCACGGCTGGGCACATCCACGTATATTTACGTTGGTTCCAGTACCCAGCCGTGGGTCACAGGCGCACGCCCGTGGCGCGCTCCCGTGACCCGGTCCGAAGCTCTGGGACCGCGGGACTCGCAGACCCGATCGCCGCTGGAGTGCGGCGATCGGTCCCCGGAGCTGAAGAACGGGGAGAGCCGTGTGTAAACACGGCTTCCCCGTGCTTCACTGTGGCGGCAGCATCGATCGCTTCATCCCTGTTATAGGGGGACGCGATCGATGACGTCACACCTACAGCCACACCCCCTACAGTTGTAAACACACACAGGGAACACATAACCCCTACAGCGCCCCCCTTGTGGTTAACTCCCAAACTGCAACTGTCATTTTCACAGTAAACAATGCAATTTAAATGCATTTTTTGCTGTGAAAATGACAATTGTCCCAAAAATTTGTCAAAATTGTCCGAAGTGTCGCCATAATGCCATAATGTCGCAGTCACGAAAAAAATCGCTGATCGCCGCCATTAGTAGTAAAAAAAAATAATTAATAAAAATGCAATAAAACTATCCCTTATTTTGTAAACGCTATAAATTTTGCGAAAACCAACCGATAAACGCTTATTGCGATTTTTTTTACCAAAAATACGTAGAAGAATACGTATCGGCCTAAACCGAGGAAAAAATATTTATTATAGCAAAAAGTAAAAAATATTGCATTTTTTTCAAAATTGTCACTCTATTTTTGTTTATAGCGCAAAAAATAAAAACCGCAGAGGTGATCAAATACCACCAAAAGAAAGCTCTATTTGTGGGGAAAAAGGGACGCCAATTTTGTTTGGGAGCCACATCGCACAACCGCGCAATTGTCAGTTAAAACGACGCAGTGCCGAATCGCAAAAAGGGGCAAGGTCCTTTACCTGTATTTTGGTCCGGGTCTTAAGTGGTTAAAGAAATGTATTTTTTCCTATAGTAACCCTTTAAAATCAGTTTACTGTATCAGATCAGGCAGCGATTGCGATTGGTTGCCAGAGGTTACATCATATCATTATCACTCACTGACTAGTTGCTAGAGGTTACAGCACATCATTACCACTTACTGACTGGTTGCTAGGGTTACAGCACACATTACGGCTCACTGATTAGTTACTAGAGGTTACAGCACATGATTTCTGCTTGTTTATTGGTTACTAGAGATTACTGGACAGTAATACTGCTCACTGATTGGTTGCCAGAGGTTACAACACATCATCTATTCACTGCGGAGGGGCATAATACACATATGAATGCCACCTTTATTTACATATGAATGCTCCCCATATGACGCCTGCCTCCGCTATTTACATATGAATGCTCCGTTATTTGCATTTGAATGACAGATATTTCCATGTAAACACAAGGTCTGCAGGTGAGTCATCTGTACACACCAATAGGGCAGAGCTGGAGATATTGGGACACAGCACAGGACTAAAACTTCAAGGGACAAGGACATTTAAACTGGGATAGTTGGCAAGTATGAGGCAGCTGCTTTGGGCCCCACAACAATGACAGGGCCCAAGGCAGCTTCCCCTTTTGTCCTGCCTTAAAGACAGCCCTGATTGTACAGAGAAGCACAGATACCCAGTAGTGATGTCACTGGGACTAAAATAAGGTAATGTTTTATTTAAAAATATCATTAGGAAGATGATGTGTTGGTGTGGGGACAGAGAAGGAAAAATACACTGACACCAATGATGTTCCTCCTACTGACATCATTAATGGGGTATTATTTCTCACACTCATACCAACAATGAGACCCTATTCCCCCCACTAATGCCAATGTTGGGGCACTATTCATCCCATTAAAACCAAGGATGGAGCATTGTTTACTCCCACTGACGCCGGGGCACTTTCTACTCTGGAAAAGAGAGCTGGGTTCATAAGCAGCCAGCAAGATTTAATGCACTGCTGTAAGGGCCTCCGCAGCCAAAACAGGCCATGCAAACTAAGAAAGGTTGGTAGCACTGCAGGGATTAAAAACAGTAGCTTTATTAACCAATTAAGCCCCGGACCATTTGGCTGACCAAAGACCAGGCCACTTTTTGCGATTTGGCACTGCGTCGCTTTAACTGACAATTACGTGTTCATGCGACGTGGCTCCAAAACAAAATTAACGTCCTTTTTTTCCCCACAAATAGAGCTTTCTTTTGGTGGTATTTGATCTATATTTTTAACTTTTTGCTATAATAAATATCCCCAAATATATATATATATATATATATATATATATATATATATATATATATATATATATATATATATATATATAAAATAAAACAATTTCCTCAGTTTACGCTGATATGTATTCTTCTACATATTTTTGGTAAAAAAAAAAAAGTGTATATTGATTGGTTTGCACAAAAAAAGTAGGAGCTTCTACAAAATAGATGATAGTTTTATGGCATTTTTATTAATATATTTTTTTTTTCTAGTCTAGTAATGGCGGCGATCAGAGATTTTTATCGTGACTGCGACATTATGGCTGACACGTCGGACACCTTTGACACCATTTTGGGACCATTGTAATTTTAACAGTGAACAGTGCTATAAAAATGCACTGATTACTGTAAAAATGTCACTGGCAGTGAAGGGGTTAACCTGTAGGGGGTGCTGAAGGGGTTAAGTGTGTCCTAGGGAGTAATTATAGCTGTTAGGAGGGTGGCTACGAGTGACACATCATTTAACGCTGTTCCCAATGACAGGGAACAGACGATCAGTGACTTGTCACTAGGAAGAACGGGGAGATGTGTTTACACTGATATCTCCCTGTTCTTCAGCTCTGTGACCCGATCGCAGGACACCAGCAGACATCGAGTATGCGGGTCCCGCGTGCACGGTCACGGAGCTCGCGAAAGGGTCGCGAGTGCACCGGTGGCAGTGCGCGCGCGACCACACGGCGGCAAATTAAAGGGTACTTACCTGTACGCCCATTTACCCAGCTGTGCCATTCTGTCTACGTAAAAGGTTGTGCGGTGGTCCTTAACCGGTTAAAGACCCATAAAAAGATGAAACTAGACACAAATACGGTCCAAAGGTGCTTGGTAGACACGTTTTTACACTGTCATGCTTACTCAAGAGTATGCTTGACAGTGCGAAACGTGTCCACTGAGCACCTTTGTATGTGTGTCATGTTTGATCTTTTACAGATCTTCAATAAAGATACTGGCCCAGATTCAGATAGAATTAGATTATCGTAGAGTATCAGAAATACACTACGCCGCCGTTTTTTACCTGGCTCTACGTGGAATCCAGGTAGATTTTGTCCAGTAAACGACGGCGGCGTAGTGTATTTCTCCCGTCGCAATCCATCTACGCGAGTAGGGGGCGTGAAGCATTTAAAATAGGCGCATTCCCGCGGCGATCGAACTGCGCATGCTCCGTTTGCAAATTTCCCTCCGTGCATTGCGCGAAATCACGTCGTTACGTCGTAGTAGCGTCGTTTACGTACATTCCTATTCCCGAACGAGTTCCGTTAAAAAAAAAAAATTCAAATCGACGCGGGAACGACGGCCATACTTTACATGGGTTATGCACTGTTAGACCAGCAAAAAGCTGCTCTAACATTACGTAGCCAAAAAATGACGTAGGCGATTGCGAGGGACACTCGTACCTTCGTGGATCGCCGTAAAAACTAATTTGCATACCCCGACGGTGAAAACGACGCGGACTCCACCCAGCGGCCGCAAAAATATCGCAACGTAGATCCGAAGGCTTACGAAGCCGCCGTATCATGGTTTGAGGATTTAAACTAGTGATACGGCGCGCGAAATTTGAAATTACTCCTGTCTAACACCAGTTAGACAGGCGTAATCGCTCTATGAATCTGGGCCACTGTTTTTATTCCCGGGACGTGACACCACCTTTCTTCTTTTCCATTTTTTTGTTCTCACTGTCCACAGTCTGGCCCACTGTAAACTGGCCCATTGTTTAGAAAGTTTGGAGATCCCTGATGAAGTCAAACACATGTTGAGGTAGTACAATAGGCTTAATATAGGATTCTTAAACACATGGTTGTCTTCTCCCATCAGGTGCATTACACTGCTTGTGGCTGTGCTATACCCCCTGGTGCTGTCCATACCATATAATGAGCAAAGTCACCCTCCACTAAACCCATTAAAGGGGTTGTAAAGGATTTTTTTTCCCTAAATATCTTTCTTTACCTTAGGCCTCTTACACACAGATCAGTTTTTCTTCAGGTTTTTCTTTTCAGTTTACCAAATCCATCTAATATGAGGTCAAACCTCAAGAGTCTCAATTTGTATGCAATCAGGCAGGCCCTTGTACTACATAGTTTTGGTAAACTGAAAAGAAAAACCTGAAGAAAAACTGATCTGTGTGTAAGAGGCCTTAGTGAAGTCCTCCTTCACTTACCTCATCCTTCCATTTTTGCTTTTAAATGTCCTTATTTCTTCTGAGAAATCCTCACTTCCAGTTCTTCTGTCTGTAACTCCACACAGTAATGCAAAGCTTTCTCCCTGGTGTGGAGAAAGCCTCTTGAGGGGAGGGGGTGAGCAGGAGTGTCAGGACGCCCACTAACACACAGCTTCTTTCTCTATCTGCAAAGTAGAGAGTGTCCTGACTTGCCACTCGTCCCCTCCCCCCTTAAGAGGCTTTCTCCACACCAGGGAGAAAGCCTTGCATTACTGTGTGTAGTTATAGACAGACGAACAGGAAGTGCGGATTTCTCAGAAGAAATAAGGACATTTAAAAGCAAAATGGAAGGATGAGGTAAGTGAAGGAGGACTGCACTAAGGTAAAGGAAGCTATTTAGGGATTTTTATATTTTTTTACCTTTACAACCCCGTTTAAGGGATAACTCCACCGCTATAGATTGTGGATTGTGTAGTAACAGTTGGTCCTTCTCCATATATCACTTCATAATCAGAAAGACACATCTGCAGCACAAGATTAAAACAGTAACCATACGTATGAACCCCCCTACAAGAGGTTGGAGCTGAAAACGCAAGTGTTGAGATCTTACCTCCAGAGTAGAGAGTCAAAGATGTTAAAGGTGCTTCGACCCCTAACTGCACTCAAATATCAAATTATTGGTCACCAAGGTCCCCCCTTCTGAGTGCCATGTCCTAATTCACCCGCTAAATCACATTTATAAAAAACACTGCCATGCATAATAAGCTTCTTTCATTTCTCTTGACTATTAAACCATGGCAATGGAAGCACACGCAATAAAAAGGTTTTAATGTAATTCAGTGTAATTAATCCTGGGAATCTCAGTCATCTCATCATATTAATTTAAAAGTAGATTTCAGAGTAAATGAGCCTGCAGTAGAAACATTTAAGACAAATTTACAATTAAAATCGTTACTGCGTCTGAGTCGGCTAGACAGGTTTGCTGGCTTTCGATACATTGAAGTGAATGTCATGGGGGAAAAAAAAATGCATTAATTTTCCGCCGTACATGTACATTTCTTTATATTTTATTTCTTTAAAGACCCTGAGAGTACAAAAAAATACCAGAATGCGCACAACTTTTTTTTGTGGACTGACTTGGTGTCAGCCCTGCCCAGTGTCTTTTGCAAAACGATTCAACCATTTCCACTCTCAGATCTTAAGGCTAATCAGAAACTGCTGGCCTCCTGAGATTTGTAGACATGCAGCACAAGCCAGCATCTTAATTTTAACCTTTGCAAATAATAAAATGTCTGGGGTTCTCATGGCACTTTTAAAGTCCCCCATTTCTGTTCTTTCTTTTCATTTATTAATTTTTGGAATGTGGTGCCATTAGTATTGTGCTCGGTGCATTGATGAAGGTGGACTTTGGCTCACTAAGATAAGTGCTATATAAACATTAAAAATAGAGTTGTATGTAGATATACATATATATATATATATATATATATATATATATATATATATATATATATATATATATACAGTATCTCACAAAAGTGAGTACACCCATCATATTTTTGAATGTTTTTATTATACTTTTTCATGTGACAACACTGAAGAAATTACACTTTGCTACAATGTAAAGTAGTGAGTGTACAGATTGTATAACATTGTAAATTTGCTGTCCCCTCAAAATAACTCAACACACAGCTATTAATGTCTAAACCATGGGCAAAAAAAGTGAGTACACCCCTAAGTGTCTCCCTCCAACTGCCTAACGGTTACCCATAGAAACCTACGCCATCTCAGCCCTCCCTGCTACTGACCATCTCTATAGCCTCGTACACACGGCTGGTTTTCCCGATGGGAAAACTGCGAGGAGAGCTTTTGGGCAGCAATCCCAGCCGTGTGTAGGCTCCTCGCAGTTTTTCCGACGGGAAAACTGCCCAAAAACCGCCGGTCAAAAAAAAAAGAACTAGCTCTCCTTTTTCCCGCCGAGAAAACCAGCTGACTTTTGCCCGGCGTTTTTTGGCATTTTTCCTATGGGAAAAACTGCAATGGAGCATAAGCAAAGCCGTGATTCCGGGGCAAAGCTCCATCACAGTTTTCCTGTTGGGAAATCCTCTCGTGTGTAGGGGGATAGACTGCCCGAACAGGTTCTCGGCTTTCCCCTCGGGATTTCCGAAGGGAACTTTTCCCATTGGACATCCTGCACGTGTGTACGGGGCATGACAAAATCGCTCCCCTGTCCTGCACCAAACTAGCCACTTCAGTGTACAACACTTCACTTCTATCCTCACTGGAACCACTGCTCCCCTTACTACACACAGAATCAGGCCCCATCCCTTTAAACCTTGGCAAACAGATGACACTGAAAAAACACAGCCGTGCTCTTGAGCACCTGTGGCGTAAGACGAAGTCCCAGAAAAATTTCAGGCAGTATAAATCTGCCCTCCAAAAATACAATTCCAGCCTCCTCACTGCCAAGCAGACCTACTATATCTCTCTCATTAACACCTTAAAATCCCGTCCCCATCAACTTTTCTCTACCTTCAACTCTCTACCTTGTTCACCACTGCCTCCACCCACCAACTCACTCACTGCCCAGGAGGTCGCCAATCACTTCAAACAGAAGATTGATACAATTAGCGAGGGGAGCTCTACTGTTCAGCTACCTTCCACGCTTTACACTTCATGCCCACCGGTACAATCATTACTTCCCTCTTTCAACCCCACCACTACAGACAAGGTTGCTAAACTACTTGCTAACACCCATCTTACCACCTGCCCCCTGGATCCTGTTCCCTCACAAATGCTACGTTCAATCTTTGGGCTCTATTCTACACTCTATGCCACATCTTCAGTCTCTCCCTCTGTTCTGGCATCTTCCCCAACTCTCTAAAACATGCACTTGTCAGCCCCATACTTAAAAAGCCCTGACTGGACCCATCCAATCTTGCCAACCTACGCCCCATATCCTTGCTCTCCTTTCTATACAAACTCCTTAAACATCTGGTCTACAACCAACTGAGTGACCACCTTGCTGATAATAGCCTTCGTCCTCAACACTCCACAGAAACTGTTCTCCTTAAACTAACAAACCATCTACTAACAGCCAAAATCAATGGACACTGTTCTCTACTCCTACTCCTGGACCTCTCTGCTGCCCTTGATACTGTTGACCACCCCATCCTCTACAAAAAAACTCCACACCTTTGGTCTCTATGACTGTACTCTTCGGTGGTTCTCTTCCTACTTATGCAACAGCACCTTTGGCGTTACTTACAGTACAATTCTACTTCCTCCTCTTCCTTTCTCTGTTGGGGTCCCCCAAGGTTCTGTTCTTGGACCTCTCCTATTTTCAATCTAAACCTCTTCCCTGAGTCAGCTGATAGCCTCTCATGGCTTTCAATACCATGAAATACCATGATCATGAAACTCAAATCTATTGCTCTACCCCTCAGCTCACTCCTTCAGTCTCCTCTCATATAACTAATTTACTATCCGATATGTCAGTCTGGATGTCACACCCCTTCTTCAAATGTAATCAATCTAAAACCAATTTTTTCCTCCCCCTCGTACTTTTTCCCCTTATCTTTCTGTCAAAATCGATGGCACAACTATAAGCCCATCCCTACGTGCCAAGGTCCTAGTTGTAATCCTGGACTCTTAATTCTCCTTTAAGCCCTACTTCCAATCACTGTTCAAATCTTTCTAACGAATGACACAACAAAGCTCTAAATTTACTCCCTTGTCATCTCTCGCCTTAACTACTGCAACTCATCATAGTGACAACTGCTTACTAAGCCATCCACAACTCTGCCCCCAGCCACATCACTAGCCTAGTCTCAAAATACCAACCTAATTGTTCTCTTTGTTCCTTCCAAGACCTCCTGCTCTTTAGCTTACTCATCACCTCTTCCCATGCTTGCCTCCAGGAATTTTCCAGAGCCTCTCCAATCCTATGGATCTCCTTACCCCAATCTGTCCGATTATCTCCTACTCTATTAGCTTTTAGACGATTCCTGAAAACCCTCCTCTTCAGAGAAGCCTATCCTACCTACACCTATGAACTTAATTTGAATTGTCTCCAACTGATCATCCCCCACAGCTGTTACCTTTTGTTCCACTTGACCCTCCCTTCTAGACTGTAAGCTCTAACAAGCAGGGCCCTCTGATCCCTCCTTTATTGAATTGTATTGTAACTGTACTGTTTGTCCCCATTTTGTAAAGTGCTGCACATACTGTTGGAGCTGTATAAACCCTGTATAATAATAATATGTGAAATTGTCCAAATTGGGCCCAAAGTGTAAATATTTTGTGTGGCGACCATTTTTTTCCTGCACTGCCTTAAGTCTCTTAGGCATGGAGTTCACCAGAGCTTCACAGGTTGCCAATGAAGTCCTCTTCCACTCCTCCATGGGTACATCACAGAGCTGGTGGATGTTAGAGATCTTGCACTTCTCCACCTTCTATTTGAGGATGCCCCACAGATGCTCAATAGGGTTTAGGTCTGGAGACATATTGGCTAGTCCCTCACCTTTACCCTCAGCTTCTTTAGCAAGGTAGTGGTCATCTTGGAGGTGTGTTTGGGGTCATTATCATGTTGAAATACTGCCCTGCGGCCCAGTCTCCAAAGGGAGGGGTTCATGCTCTGCTTCACTATGTCACAGGACATGTTGGCATTCATGGTTCCCTCAATGAACTATAGCTCCCCAGTGCCAGCAGCACTCATGCAGCCCCAGACCATGACACTCCCACCACCATTCTTGACTGTAGGCAAGACACGCTTGTCTTTGTACTCCTCATTTGGTTGCCACCACACACACTTGACACCATCTGAACCAAAAAGGTTTATCTTGGTCTCATCAGACCACAGGACATGGTTCCAGTAATCAATGTCCTTAGTCTGCTTGTCAACTGTTTGCTGGCTTTCTTGCGCATCATTTTTAGAAGAGGCTTCTTTCTGGGATGACAGCCATGCAGACCAATGTGATGCAGTGTGCAGCGTATGGTCTGAGCACTGACAGGCTGACCCCCCCCCCCAAAAAAAAAAAAACATCAAACCTCTGCAGCAATGCAGGCAGCACTCATACGTCTATTTCCCAAAGACAACCTCTGGATATGACGCTGGGCACATGCATTCAACTTCTTTGGTCAATCATGGCGAGGCCTGTTCTGAGTGGAATCTGTCCTGTTAAACCGATGTATGGTCTTGACCACCGTGCTGCAGCTCAGTTTCAGGGTCTTGACAATCTTCTTATAGCCTAGGCCATCTTTATGTAGAGCAACAATTTTTTTTTTCAGATCCTCAGAGAGTTCTTTGCCATGAGGTGCCATGTTGTTCTTCCAGTGACCAGTATGAGAGAGTGAGAGCGCCAAACACCAAATTTAACACACCTGTTCCCCATTTTCACCTGTTACAATAACTAGTCACATGACACTGGGTAGAAAAAATGTCTAATTGGACCCAATTTGGCAGCAGTTTAGTCAATTAATGGCTGTGTGTTTAGTTATTTTGAGGGGACAGCAAATTTACACTGTTATACAAGTTGTACACTCACTACTTTACATTACAAATGTAAATGTATTTTATTGGTATTTTATGTGATAGACCAACACAAAGTGCCACATAATTGTGAGGTGAAAGGTAAATGATAAATGGTTTTCCAATTTTTTTACAAATAAATATCTGAAAAGAGTGGCGTGCATTTGTATTCAGCCCCTTTACTCTGATAACCCCCAAACTAAAATCTAGTGAAACCAATTGCCTTCAGAAGTCACCTAATTAGTAAATAGAGTCCACCTGTGTGTAATTTAATCTCAGTATAAATACAGCTGTTCTGTGAAGAACCTTAATGAAAAAACACCATCATGAAGGCCAAAGATCACACCAGACAGGTCAGGGATAACATTGTGGAGAATTTTAAAGCAGGGCTAGGTTATAAAAAAATATCCCAAGCTTTGAACATCTCATGGTTCAATCCATCATCTGAAAATGGAAAGAGTATGACACAACTACAAACCTACCAAGACATGGCCGTCCACCTAAACTGACAGGCTGGGCGAGGAGAGCATTCATCAGAGAAGCAGCCAAGAGGCCCATGGTAACTCTGGAAGAGCTGCAGAGATCCACAACTCAGGTGGGAGAATCTGTCCACGGGACAACTATTAGTCGTGCTCTCCACAAATCTGGACTTTATGGAAATATGGCAAGAAGAAAGCCATTGTTGAAAGAAAGCTGTTAGAAGTTCCGTTTGCAGTTTGCAAGAAGCCATGAGGGGGACACAGCAAACATGTGGAAGAAGGTGTTCTGGTCAGATGAGACCAAATTTTAACTTTGTGGCCTAAAAGCAAAACTCTGTGTGGCAGAAAACTAACACTGTACATCACAATGAACACACCATCCCCACCGTGAAACATGGTGGTGGCAGCATCATGTTGTGGGGATGCTTTTTTTTCAGCAGGGACAGGGAAGCTGGTCAGAGTTAATTGGAAGGTGGATAAAGCCAAATACAGGGCAATCTTAGAAGAAAACCTGTTAAAGTCTACAAAAGACTTGAGACTGGGGTGGAGGTTCACCTTCCAGCAGGACAACGACCCTAAACATACAGCCAGAACTACAGAATGTTAGAATGGCCCAGTCAAGGTCCAGACCTAAATCCATTTGAGAATCTGTGGAAAGACTTATAAATTGCTGTTCACAGACACTTTCCATCCAATCTGACAGAGCTTGGGATATTTTGCAAAGAAAAATGGGCAAAAATGTCACTCTGTAGATGCGTAAAGCTGGTAGAGACATCCCCAAAAAGACTTGCAGCTGTAATTGCAGAGAAAGGAGGTTCTACAAAGTATTGATTCAGGGGGGCTGAAAACAAATGCACACTACACTTTTTTTATATTTATTTGTAAAAATTGTTGAAAACCATTTATCATTTGCCTTCCTCTTCACAATTGTGTGCACTTTGTGTTGGTTGATCACATAAAATCCCAATAAAATACATTTACATTTTTGATTATGACATGACAAAATGTGGAAAATTTTCAGGGGTAGGAATACTTTTTCAAGGCACTGTGTGTGTGTGTGTGTGGTTGTGTGTTTTTTTTTGAGGGGGAAGGGGGGGTTCATTTTTTTTATACATATTTGTATATTTTATACATTTTTTAACCACTTAAGGACCGGACCAATATGCTGCCAAATGACCCAAGGGGTTTTTGCGATTCGGCACTGCGTCGCTTTAACAGACAATTGCGCGGTCGTGCGACGTAGCTCCCAAACAAAATGTGGGTCCTTTTCTTCCCAAAAATAGAGCTTTCTTTTGGTGGTATTTGATCGGGGGGGGGGGGGTTAAATGTGCCTATATGTAGTGTGTGTCAGTGTAGTGTTAGCGCAGACTTACTTGTTTTGTGATCTCTCCTCAGCGGTGGTTGAAAAAAACGCCGAGGGAGAGATCACATCGCTTCCTCCTTCCTGTGTTTACACAGGAGGAGGAAGTGACAGGGCGGGGGGGCGCACGCATTGGCTGAGAGCGATCCGGAGGGGGCGGACAAAAACGAATAGCCGCCCCCTCATCCTGGATCGCTCGTACAGCCGCGCGGACCGCCGCATGTACCGGGGGGTCCCGATCGGACCCCCAACCCACCTCAAGGCACCAACGTATATATACGTTGATGTGCCTGTCGGTGCCATTGTGCCGACGTAAATGTACATGCGGCGGTCCTTAAGTGGTTAATATATCATATATTTTTTTCTATTATGGCAACCATGTAGCCAACTACCATCAAACTGTAGCCAGCATTAATATACACTGTAACACATGATTAGACACAAAGAAAATACTGAATCTTTAATAAAGATTTATATCTTTTATTTATAAATGATTATATACAATTGTCTCCCCCCAGAGTGGTGTTTAAACAAAGTACCACCAGATAAACTGGACAATATATGCAGATTAATCGCTGAAGAGGTGAACCCTTTTCAACAAGGGGGTGTTCAAAAAGGAACTATCCAAAACTTATATACAGGATATGCTAAACTAAACAGCCAATCAGATGAGAAATACTAAACATATATGTAAGGCCAAAACTTTTTTTGTTTGTTCTAGATATATTGGGGAAGGGTTAAAACCCCATATCATATAATGTTCTGCTGCCTGTATCTAGTTGTTGAGATTTCCTGCTGCTTTCTGTCCTGAAGACGCCACCAGGAAATGAGAACACATTTCATTATAGTGACTTCCATTCCTTGAGAGTTGTCGCAGATAGAGGCTTTCATATCAGAGGATTTTCCCTCACCTGTTGCTGGTGACAAAAATTTGTTTTCTTTCACTTTTATAAATCCGGTAGTCACCAAGACAAGTATAGAGGGGGATCTCTTCAGTTAGGCAGCAGCAAAAAAAAATATAGGTTTTCTAATTATTCCCAGTCCATCCAAAACAAAAAAAAAAACAGTATAGCCTTTACATGCACTTTAAAGCTGAACTCCAAGATAAGCAAACAGTGACTATATACAGGAGGCATGTGTATTCTTACTTATATGTTGAGGGTCTAGCTATAAAAATTCCAGTTGCAAATAATCCCCATAATGTGTCTAATATGTGTATTTCCTATGATCATCAGCTCCCTCTAATGGCCATAACGAGACATTTTTCTGAATGCAGTATTTCAGGAAAATACCACATTGTGGCCATTAGATGGAGCTAACAATTTTAGAATATACACATATAAGACCCATTAGGCGGATTACTCTGGGACTAATAAATAGACCCCTTGGTGTGCTTTGTGTATTTCTTCCAGATATGTGCAATAATCCAGCATGAGACTTTTCCTGTAATAAAGAGCGCTCACTGCTACTCTCTCTCCTTGTGCAGGGTGACTGGTCTGGTCTCCGCCCCGTCCTGTCATTTTCTGCAAGCAATCTGTAGTGGGTGGAGTTGCTAGGCCCCCCGCCCACAGCTCTGTTCTCTGCACAGGCTATGTACAGCACAGTGATGAAGAAAACGCTACTTGTAATATCTGGGTTCGAAAAGACATTTGGTGCAAACAATGTTGATTTATATCTTTTGTGGCTATTGAGGAACATATGTAAAGAAATTGTGCTCGGAGTTCAGCTTTAAGAATGATATCACCGAATTCTCGCTCTCTGTGGATGCCACAAAAGATACCGTGGTGCTGCGTCAATTGGTACGCTTAAAGGTCTGCTTGCCTGAATAATGCATTTTCCATCTGGGTTGTAAAATAGATTCTTATTGCATGGAGCCAATGAAATTTACAATACATCATCCAGAAAAAAAAAAGAGTGATAGTTCCCATTGACACCCATATATTTACACACCTTGTTAAACTACCAGTTTAACCTAGGGAAACGCAAAAAAAAAAAAAAAAAAAACATTTAACCCCTTCAGAACTACAGGGGCGAGCAACACGTTGCGAAGCCTCTCGGTCAGTGAAAGGGTTAAAGCATGCACATGTCAATTAATCGAGTCGTTTTACAAACACGAGTGAGTTTAAAAGAAGGTAGCCGTGTCCAAATTCTCCTTCCTCGTCTTCGTATTCTTCTTTAGGCTTAAAGCTTAAAAACCTCGGGATTGATCAAAGATTGGGCACAGTCCGAAAATTGCCGTTGGGCGGGTCCCCTTCACACATTTACATACGTTGGATTCTCGTTTGTGCTCTGAGTTTCAGCAACCGTGGAAATACTTCCTAGGAAAATCAGAAGAATGCATTAAACCTGAAGCTTCTTCAAGACTCTTCCCACCCAAAGCAGCGTCTACCACGGGGATTTAATAAAATATTGCTGGGTTGTCTTTCCACGCATGTAAAGTGATCAGCATGGGTTTGATTTGAACTAAAGTCACTAGCAAGCTGTCAATCCTGCCAAATCCAATCAGCCACCATCAGAGCATCCTCTGCCCTACACCTGCATGTAATAATGAAATGGGGACGCTTGTGACATTATTGACCTAATATGGCTATTGGGTCAATGATGTCACAAACATCCCCACCCCACATGTAAAAAAGGGACAGGGAACAACTCAGTTTCTGGACAATACACCAACAGTATAGCACCACATCCCTTAGTTAATTTGTATATTGGAGGTTTGTGTGATTTTTTGGGTGCATTTTAAATAGGTAGAAGAAATGCATTAAAACGTGTACATTTTATTAATACATAAAAACAATGAAGTTGCATTAGAAAGTACTCATACAGTACAGTCCTTAAAGTTGTAGCATGATGGTGTGGTTTCCAACATGTTTTGCCCTGAAATTGGGCTTCCTCGGGGGACTCGAATCCAAATGAATATCAGAGCCTTCCCAAAATATATTGTAATTGATAATGGTTTAGGGGGTCAAGCAGACACCATAAGACCAAAGACTCAGACTGCAGGCAATCACAGGAGTCATGAAAGGACCAGAGAGTTTAGTTTGCAAAAATAAATAAAGGTGAACACGAGGATGAGAAACTCCTATTTTGGGACTTTCAGCACATGATCTGAGGTCCTGTAGGAAGTGTATGTCTCTTCTAGTGGTTTCCAGATTAGGGACCACAAGGAGAGACATACACTCCCTACAGGACCTCAGATCATGTGCTGAGTGTCCACAAATAGGAGTTTCTCTTCCTCGTGTTCACCTTTTTTTGTTGTTGTTCTAAACAAGACTGGTCCTTTCATGCCTCCTGTGATTGCCTGCAGTCCGGTCTTTGGTCTTATGGAGTCTGTTTGACCCACTGAACCATTATCAATTGCAATATATTTTGGGAAGGCCTTGATATTCATTTGGGCAGCATCCCCTGAGGAAGCCCCATTTCAGGGCGAGACATGTTGGGAACCACACCACCGTGCTGTACCTTTAAGGACTGTACTGCATGAGTTTTTTCTCATGTAACTGCTTTGGTTTTATGTAATAATACAATTTACACGTTTTGATTGATTTTTTCTATTGATTTAATATGCATCCAAAAAATGACACAAATCTCCAATATACAAAAGGGGAGAGGAAATTTATGACATAATTGTTCTAATATGGCTAAATGGCTACATTTGGTCAATGGAATTGACCAAACATGGCCATGTGGCCATATTAATTCAATTATGTCATGAGCATTCTTACCATGAAGCTGTTTATAAAAAAGTGGGGATGTTTGTAACATCATTGACCTAAAATTACCGCATGGCCATATTTGGTCCATGACATTGTCCAAATGTGGCCACATTAAATCACTGATGTTACAAGCAGGGTCTGGGAAGCTTGAGACATGATTGACATAATCTGGTCACGTGGCCATATGTGGTCAATGACATTGTCAAAATATGGCCATGTGGCCATATTGGGTCAATGATGTCACCAACAACCCCACCCCATATATAACAAAGGGGCAGGGAAGTTTTTTGACATCATTGACCTAATATGGCAAAATGGCTATGTTTGGTCAATGGCATTGTCCAAACATAGCCACATGGCCATATTGGATAAATTATGTCATGAGCATCCCCACCCTGCAGCCCTACCCATCGAAGGGTCGGTGAAGCTTGTCACATGATTAATATAATCTGGCAACATGATCATATTTGGTCAATGACAATGTCCAAATTTTTCCATCCGGCCATATTTGGTCATTCATGTCACGAACATTCCTTTCCAACAGCCATAAATAACAAAGGGCCAGGAAAGCTTCTGGCATCATTGTCCTAATATGGCCACATAACCATATTTGGCCAATGACAATGTCTAAAATTTACCATCTGACCATATCAGGTCATTGATGTCACCAACATCCCCATCCAACAGCCACACATAACAAAAAGCCAAGGAAGCTTCTGACATCATTGTCCTAATATGGCCACATGACCATATTTGGTCAAAGACATTGTCCAAGTATGGCCATGTGGCCATATTTGGTCAATGCTGTCATGAGCATCCCGCCCTGCAGCTGCACATAACAAAAATACGGGGAAGCTTGTGACATCAGTGACCCAATATGACCACGTGGCCATATTAAGTCAATGATGTCATATGCATCCCCACCCTGCAATCAATAACCTAATATGGCCTCATTAACATATTTATTCATTGCTATTGTCCAAATATGGACATGTAGCTATTTTAGGTGAATGATGTCATTAGTATTCCTGTTGCATGCAGCTGTGGGAAAGAGAATGCCCTAGCAGAGGTTGATTGGGTGCTGATTTGGCAGCAGTGAGAGCTTCTTTCTGGACCTTGCTGATGCTATAATTTTGCAAATTATGGGCAACAATTAGCTGCATTGATGATTAGAACTGACAACAAATGTGACAGTGTATCTAAAACCAAGTAAAAAAACACCTTGACAGTAATTAGATGTGGCCGCTGCATTCGTTTTCTTTTTTCAGACTAAGACCATTTTCAATAATTACAGAAAACTGTTGATCCTGCTAGAAATGTAGCGTCACTGTCACTTCCTGTGAGCTGAACTGGACCCTTTAATAGTCACCCCAAGTATATTTTGTTGACTACAGAACACCATCTTTATATATTGTTGATGAGGACAGGGAATAAAAGTTTGTAGTCCAAATCAGGATGATAAAGCTACACCTTCAAGTATAGAACAGTAAGTAAACGTTGTCAACCTAGAACAGGAAGTGTGTTACTGGAAGGTTTACCCAGTGAAAATAAATGGAAAACACGGACGTAATACAGCCACCACATCTAAACCCTTGTAAATAGCACTATACTACAATTTTGTGGATTTAGATACACTTTGAATTGAAAAATTGCAAATTGGATCAATTTGCATTTGTTACATTTATTGAATCCATCAAATATTTATTAAATCCCACAGCTGGTCTTAAAGGGTCAGTCCACCCAAAGCTGATATTTCAGGGTATGGTAAATGCTGAAGAGTTGAACCCCTTGACTGCCCCTTCTGTATCACATGGACTCTATTAATGAGATCCTCCTGGTGAGCATCCCTGCATTTAGCTCCTAGATCAACACACTGTGCCAATTATGAGGGGACTCCACTATCACTACACTGAGTACCTGGGTCTGCACAACTGCTGTGCCCATTGTGAGGCATTACTGAAATCCCTGAATTTAGTTCTTGGGTCTATACTTGTGATGAGCCTATTATGAGGGTCCTTCACCATCACTGTGCCAAATTCCCAGATCTGTAAACCTGCTGTGCCCATTATGAGTGGTTTCCACCATCCCTGCGTTAATGACAGGAGGAGCTGGGATGCATAAAGATTGACAGGAACACCAAAAATTCCCAGGTAGGTGAGAGTTGGGAAGATAAGGTCTCACTTTTGAAGTACCCAAAAGCTTTAAGAAGCCTGGGGATGATTCAGCCCAACAGGTTCCACCTATACCTAAAATATCAGTTTGGGAGAACCGACCATTACACATTTCAAGCTTACAGTCAGATCTAGTGGAAACGAGAGCAGATAGAAGGATCACATAGACATGACAAATAACGCACAAAGAACAGGGACATTTTGAAGAGAAGGGTAAGAGGTTCTTTATGTTGTCTTGATTTGACTTCCTCTCTATAAATCAGGAAAGGGTCCATTTTGTTTTGCCATTTTGTTTGACTGTACTGCACCTTTGTTAGGGTGATGCTACCAGGTCTTTCTAGATATAATTAGAAGTGGTCATACACAAAAAAGTACCAATACATATGAGAACTATTTAAGCCTTGGTTGAACCCCTTCCCACCAATTGTACCCTGCTTCAAATTGATAGCCGATAGGACAGAATCCTGAACTTTTGATCACTGTGACAGCCAATCTAAGTGCTGCATGATATTTATTGAAGTATTCCTTTTATGCTCAGTTGCATGCACAAAGACTACCTTTGTTTCATCGCTAAGGTTCAGCATAACAGTAGATTGTCTTTTCCTAAAAAAAAAAATCTCAAAATTGTTCATTTTATTTTTTTGTGTCCTGTTATTTTTCCCATCCTCTACTAAGTTTAACCTCTTCCTAAATGCATAAATACCTCAAACTCTCTACCATGGTTTTTGCTGTTTGTTACCTTCTGGAAAATCCTCTGTGCATGGCTCACTCCTGCACATTAGCTTCTGATAGACTTTTATGGGGTCATCTCCCAATGTACTCTGACCTCAGATCATGGCTCCATAGAAGTCAACAGAGTTTTTCTGCATGGGCAGTGTGCATCTTGAAAAAAATAATGCTGGGCTAGTTTGGTTTAGCCTGAGAGGCTAAAAAAGACCCTTTGCTTAAAAGAGTACATATTCTTTTAAGTACACTCTATGGCCAAAAGTTTGTGGCCACCTGACCATTACACCTGTATGATCTTGTTGGACATCATGGTCCAGAACCATAGTCATTAATATGGAGTTGGCCTCCTTATTACATCTATAGCAGCTCCCACTCTTCTGAGAAGGCTTTCCACAGGATTTTGGAGTGAGTCTGTGGGAATGTTTACCCATTCAACCAAAAGAACATTTGTGAGGTCAGGTACAGATATTGGATGAGAAAACCTGATTTACAACATTCATTCCAATTCATCCCAAAGATCTCCGGTATGGTTGAGGTGCAGAACACCAGAGTTTCTCCACACCAAACTGGTCAAACCATGTCTTTATGGAGCTGGCTTTGTAAAATGGGGCACAGTAATGTTGGAGCAGAAAGAGGCCTCCACCAAACCGTTGTCAAAGGATTGTCTAACATGTCTTAGCATTACCAGGACCATTGACTGGTAACATCTTAAAGCGGAGGTCCGGCAGTAAAAAAAAAAAAAAAATAAAAGTCAGAAGCTACAAACACTGTAGCTGCTGACTTTTAATAAGCACACTTACCTGTCCAGGTTTCCCATGATGTCGGCTGCCCAAGGCAGATCCATCCTCACCATGGAAGAGGAAGAGGCAGATTAGGGCGATCTGCCTAGTAACAGCCATTTCTGTTGAGTATAAATTATTTTATATTTTTTTGAGCCTTTTTAGCTATTTTTTTTTTTTTTTTGGTGGACCTCCACTTTAATTTAGTCATTTGAAAAGAGGGACACATATGTTTGGCCATATAGTGTATATCTAAAGCCACGTTTTAGATATAGTAGAAAAATGGGTTACCATGCCAGATTTTTTTTTTTCCGTTGCCTGTATTTCTCTGGGGAGTTTTCAGTTCCTGTCCAACAGGAAGTGTAGACGTCTGATCTGATGACCCTTGTCTTAGAGGGTAATTTTCCAACTTTGAAGAGTTTTTCTTTCACTTCCTGCTAGGTCCCCAGGACTGAAAGCAATGGGACACAGACATAACAAAAACTAAACTGACAGGGATTTTAACTACTACTGTGTGGGAGTAGAAAATGCCCCAGTGTCAGTGAGTAACCAATGTCCCATTATTGTTTTTAGTGGGACGAATGGTGCCTCGTTGGTATCAGTGGGGGGAAAATTGTCCTTCTGTTGGTGCCAGTGGGATAAATGGTGTTGCATCATTTGTGCAATAATTTCCAGTGAAAGAAAGGGCCATATGAAGGCAGGCAAAAGGCCACATCTGGCCTCTGGGCCACAGTTTGGAGACCACTGCTCTATACTCTATATACTATAAAGGATACACTATTCCAGTGGTGGCCCATACTAGGCGCAGGGGCGCTGCCCACATAATCCATATGCCCGGCCCCTAATCTACATGCAGGGCACCGGACACATAGTTTCCAATGTTTTATTTTTATTTTTAGATGCACATGATTAGAGTCTGAGGTTTGAATTGCCTTCAAAAAAGGGTGGGCTTGGGGTGCCCTGAGCACACCTAGTTGTGTGAGAATTAAGCAAATGAATATTCACTATTGTCTGCCTGAATATCCTCCTGGCCAATCAAGAAGCAGGTCCATTGAACAGATTTGCTGAGAAGAGAAGCGTTCCTATTGGCCGCCTAGAAGCCAAGGAGGAGGAGACGCAGGATGAAGCCAAATCCTGGAGGAAAGGCTGTCCGCAACCTAGATTAGATGGTGTAAGAGCGGGTGATGCGACCAACTGACCGGGGGGGTGTGGCTGATCCGACTGGGCGGGTGGATTGTTTGCCGCTCCCCCCAAAAAATATAGCACCAGCCACCACTGCACTACTGCTCTATACCCCGTAGATTATAATATACCCTACACTATCCAAAACAAAAGAAAAACGTTTATGTTTTACATCCACTATGATAGATTTAGTGCTTGTCAGGATTTATCTGTAATATTACCATCTTACTGTAAAAGATAAGTGAAATACTCGCCCTTCGAATTGTACGGATTGCAAAATTGCAATATTCAGCAAGCAGTGCCAAGACTTTTTTTATGAAGCTAATGATATTTAATTCTTGCTTGCAGTATTTTTAGCTGCTGTAGTTCTTACTGAACTCCCAGGCTGCAAAGATATATATTGCATTGTCTAAAGGCTCCTAGTGTGCTTCCTCTTCCCTTCTCCTGGTTTATAGCCACTTATAGCCCCAGGTGAGATAATTGCTGCACTCTTGCAGCTCCGTATGAATTATACAGACAGAAGGTAGGACTGTGTATTAGCCAATGTTCAATGTGATGCAGGTCCTGGGTGCATACTGCACATGCTGGGTGTTTATGCAAGAATAGAAGCAGCAGATTATCACTGCTGGGTATTCCTGGTGGGGTTGTAATTCCCTATACTTGTCTAGTACTGTCTGTAAATAATGTTTGCGAACTTCAAATTGTCAGCATGGGCTGCTGTAATGCTGGTATCATTTAAAAGGCTAAATAAACAGTTTGAAATTGTGATTATATCAGCACTGTGTGTTATTATAAAGCCACAAGCCTAAATACTCCACTTCCCCTTACCTTCTCGACCCTCTCTCTTCTCTAACTCCCTATCCTACTAGATCCACTCTCTTATCTAACTCCCTATCCTACTAGATCCTCTCTCTTATCTAACTCCCTATCTTACTAGACCCTCCCTATTCTCTAACTCCCTATCCTACTAGACCAGGGGTGTCAAACTGGCGGCCCTCCAGCTGTTGCAAAACTACAAGTCCCATGAGGCATTGCAGGGCTAACAGTTACAAGCATGACTCCCACAGGCAGAGGCATGATGGGACTTGTAGTTTCAGAACAGCTGGAGGGCCGCCAGTTTGACACCCCTGTACTAGACCATCCCTCTTCTCTAACTCCCTATCTTACTAGACCCTCCATCTTCTCTAACTCCCTATCCTACTAGATCCTCTCTCTTCTCTAACTCCCTATCCTACTAGACCCTCCCTCTTCTCTAACTCCCTATCCTACTAGATCCTCTCTCTTCTCTAACTCCCTATCTTACTAGACCCTCCCTCTTCTCTAACTCCCTATCCTACTAGATCCTCTCTCTTCTCTAACTCCCTATCTTACTAGACCCTCCCTCTTCTCTAACTCCCTATCCTACTAGATCCTCTCTCTTCTCTAACTCCCTATCCTACTAGACCCTCCCTCTTCTCCAACTCCCTATCCTACTAGATCCTCTCTCTTATCTAACTCCCTATCCTACTAGATCCTCTCGCTTCCCTAACTCCCTATCCTACAAGACCCTCTCTCTCATCTAACTCCCTATCCTACTAGACCCCCTCTCTTCTCTAACTCCCTATCCTACTAGACAAGGGGTGTTCAAACTGCGGCCCGGGGGCCAGATGTGGCCCATTGCTTGCTTTGATCCAGCCCTTGGGGCACTATTTTCAAACACTAATACCAACAATGGGACATAATTCGACCCACTTACACCAATGATGAAGCACAATTCCTCCCAATGAGACAAACGATGGGACACAATTCCTCACAATAAGACTAACAATGGGACACAATTTCTCCCAAAGATACCAGCAATGGGGCTTAATGACACCAATGATGGGGCGTTGTTTATTCCCACTGATAATTGGGACCTTTTCTACTCCTGATGGCCACAGTCTGGCCCTGTTAAGTCTGAAGAACAGTAATATGGCCCTTTGTTTAGAAAGTTTGAAGACCCCTGTACTAGACCCTCTCTCTTCTCTATCTCCCTATCCTACTTTCTCCCCCTCTCTCTTTTTGTCTTCATCTCCCTCGTTCTTTCTAGCCCCAACCTCTGTCCTCTTATTTTCCAGTATTCTCACTGCACTCTATCTCGTTTATCTCTTTGTAACTCCCTCTTGATTCCTCACTCTTTCTACTTCCTATCTTCCCTTACTCGGCCTCTCTTCCCTTTTTACAGACCCTCTCCCTCATTTTGCCCTTCCCTCTACAGCATTCTGGTTCTTTGTCCATCGTTCTAGCCCCTTTCCCTCTTGTTAGTCCCGGTACCTCTTCTTAGCTACTTTCCTTCTGTCGACCCCTCTTCCTCCTACCTTTTCAAGCTCCTCTCCATCTTTTAGGACCCTTTTCCTGTTATAGCCTATATTCCACTTCCTGGCACATCCCCCTCTTTCTAGACACTTTCCTTCTTGCTAGCCCTCTTCATATCTGCTTTTTCTCTTCCCTCTCTTTCTCTCTAGCCCCCCTCTATTTCTCTTTCTAGTTCCCTTCCCTGTTACAAACCTCTCTACCTCTTATTAGCTACTATCCCTCTTACCTATTCTCAGAGCTGTTGTTAGAAATCATGGGGTCCCATATAGCCTACCTTTTTTTTAATTATAATTATTATTATTGTTTAGAATTTTAATTTAACTTTTTTTTTAATTCTATTATTTTTTATTACATTTTATTAAGTGGCCTGTTGGGGGGCTTTGGTAACATTTCAAGGGTCAAAAACAGACCCTCTGATGTTTCACATTTCAGACAGAGAAAGGGACTGAGGACAGGGATTCATCCAAACTTTTCTATGCAGTCTCAGCTGTAGATGAATGAATAGGAAGTGCTCTGAAGTTCCCTGTTCATTCACAAACTGAAGCATAGTAAGCGCAGTTTACTATGCTTCAATGATGAATGGACACATTAGCGATCGGTACCGATATGACACATTTACCAGCCCCTAGCCCTCCATCCTGAACCCGATCCTCCAGTGTGCCATTTTTGTAGCCCTCTGTCTCTTTCTAGCCCCAGTTCCTCTTTTAAGCCTCTCTCCTTCTTTCTAGCTTGTCTCTCTATTACTAGCACCCCTCTGTCTCTTTACCCTCATCCAAATACTTCCCTCTTGTTACTCCCTCTCCCTCTTTGTAACCCATCTCTATATTTGTAGCCCCTTTCCCTCTTTGTAGACCCTCTCCCTTTTACTTTTTCATGCCCTGGCCCTTTATTGGAGCCTCTTTTCCTCTTTCTAGCCCCTCAACCCTCTATAACTTCTTTGTTCTCTTTCTAGCCTGTCTCCCTTATTTTTTCGCCCCTCTTCCTCTCTCTAGCTCTGCTTTTTATTTGTCCTCTCTCTCCTTTTTAGCCTGTATCCCCCTCTCTCGCCCTCTCTCTTTTTCTATTCCCTGTATCTTTGTAGCCTCTCTCTCGACTACTCAACTCTCTACCTATCTACCTCTTTTCCCTCTTTGTCGCCCCTCTCTATCATTCTAGCCCCTCAACCTATTTTAACCCCTTGTTCTCTTTCTAGCCTGCCTTTCTCTTTTTCAAGCATCTCTACCTCTCTATATCCTCTCCCTCTTACCAGTCCTATTTCCATGTTTTTAGCCCCCTTTCCTCTTTCTAGCTCTAATCTCTCTTTCTTATTTTAGCCTCTCTCTATCTTTGTAGCCACTCTCCCTCTTACTTTTTCATGTCCTTGTCCTTTGGTGAAGACCCTCTTTCTTGCCCTTCAACCTCTTTATAAACCCTTGTTCTCTGCATCCCTTGCTTTCTAGCCCTTCTCCCTCTCTCTAGCTCTGCTCTTTATTTCCCCTCTCCCTTCTTCTAGCCTGTCTCCCTCTCTTTTGCCCCGCTCTCTTTTTATAGCCTCTCTCTCTATACCTTTCTACCTCTTTTCCCTCTTTGTAGCCCCTCTTGCTCTCTACATCATCTCCCTCTTTCCAGTCCAATTTCCATGTTTTTAGCCTCCATCCCTCTGTCTAGCTCCAATCTACCTTACCTGTTTAAAGCGGGAATCCACCCGCAATTTTTTTTTTTTTAAGTCAGCAGCTACTAACAGTGTAGCTGCTGACTTTTTATAAGGACACTTACCTGTCCTACTTGCCCGCGCTGATGCCAACCCCCCCCCCCCCGAATGCCGATCCCACGATCGATGCAAGTCCCGCACCGCCATTCACACTAGGGGAAACAGGCAGTGAAGCGGCTGCAGAAGAGGCAGATTACGGACTTCCACAGAGCAACAGGTATTTCGGGTGAGTATGAATTATTATTTTTTTTACATTTTTTTTAACATTTTTTGGGGGATTTTTGGTCAAATGTTGTTTTCCTGGGTGGAACTCCGCTTTAAGCTTCTCTCCCACTCTCTTCTTTTTCTAGCCCCTCACCCTTTTTTTATCCCCTCTTTTTAGCTCTCTTTCTTTTAAACCCCTCTTGCTCTATTAATAGCCTCCCCCCCGTCATTCTATGGCCCCTCTTCTTATTTTTAGACTCTACTTTTTGTCCCACTCTTTCTATTTCAAATACTCCTTTCTTTTTCTAGTCTTTCTCCTTTCTCTTTCTTGTCTTTTCTCCTTACTTCTTCTTTACTATTACTATAATTTTAAAGCTTCCTACTCTTTTTCTCTCTCCCATTTTGTACTCCCCCCCCCCTGCTCCTCTGCTCTCTTTCTCTCTGTACTAGCCCCTCTCCCTCCTCTTTTTATCCATCTCCTCTATATTTATAGCTTTCTTCCAGTGTCTCAGACTCAGTGTTTCTCTTCCACACTGTTTTGTAGCGAATTTCTATTAAAATAAACTCTAAAAAGTTAGCTGCACAAGCTTTACAAGCACACAGATAACACGATTTTGGGATGAGCTTTGGTTTATTCGAATATCATTTTAAGTTTTTTTATCTTAAAAATAACCCCAAACTTATGAAGATGTGTGCATTCCTCTGTTATCTGGGTAGGATCAGGTACCATCCACTCTGGTTACCTTGTATCTAGTTATTACAAATAAAAACATAATTGGCTTTCCAAGGACAAAGCATCCAGGCATATTAATTCTTTCTTGTGCAGCCTTTTCTTCACTAGACATTTTTTTTACACCTTCCTTTAATCTCAGTTCTATAAAATTCAGACAGTCTAAGCCTTACATTTGCATTTGGCTGTTTCAGCTGCTGTCCTTGGTGCTGATCCTTTAATATCTTGCTGAAAACACTTTAAAGGGTTTCAAGTTATGCAGCCAATGGTACATTATGACTTTGAAACTGTGATAACGTTATGTGAAATTCCCCCTCCCCATGCAATGTGTTCATGGGTTCAAGCATCTTAAAGGAGATTTGAGAGCTGAATTAATTAAAAACAAATGTGTGTTTCTGCTAACAGCATGTGTGACTTCGCTATTTTATTTTTATTTATTTTTTAAGGGGAAAGCAACCTACCTGTGTAAGAATTTAGAAATTGCAGGTAATTAACTTTGATTTAAAAATAAAATGCATTGTAACCTGATTCTTGGGCCTACAAAGAAATCTTAACAGAATTGTATTGTTTTATTTTTTTTAATTCTTATTTAAAGGTATAGTGATAAAAGAAAAGGAATAGCAAAAGCAAAAAAAGGTATTTAACAAAACAAAAAAAAAGTATTATAAGAAATTGTACTCCTGGAACACAATGGGTTTGATTTACTAAACTGTGCAATTTTCAAAGTGCCGTTGCTCCAAAGCTTAGTAAATAATTGTGAGCTCTGTTGACTTCCATCATCCAATTATGTGCAAGCAAACATGCTGTTTTATTTTTATTTTCCTTGCACGTGATTGGGTATTCTTTGCAAAGTAAAGCTTTACCTCATTTACTAAGCTCTGAAGCAATTGCCCCGCAGTCCACCCAATTCTACCATGAAGCTACAAAGCTTGTAGAATTTTTTTTTTTATATATACTAAAATACCAAAAAAAAAAAACGATCCACTGCTTTCCAAAAGTATGTGGACACTCTCTCAAATTATAAAGGGTTTCCAGTGAAGGGTACTGTTAATGGTATATTATACCAAGACATTTTAGACAGTTGGGCAATTCTAAGTTTGTGGTAACAGTTTGGTTAAGGCCCTTTTGTATGATTGTGCCCCTGTGTACAAAGCTAGTTAGCTCTATGAAGATATGCCCCTGATGACGTCAGTTGGTGATGAAATGCGTAGGACAGGACAGTGACGTATGATGTCATCACTCCGGATGCCCTGGCCATCTTGTGAACTTTTCAATAGGCTTTTCTCTGTACATATGTGAGTTTAATATCTTTGTAATACAGTAAAACTTTGGTTTAAGAGTAACTTGTTTTGAGAGCGTTTTGCAAGATGAGCAAAATGTTTTAATACATTTTGCCTTGATTTACAAGCAATGTCTTGATATAAGAGTAGCGTCATGTCACAACTGAGTATAAAAGAGAAGAGAGGAGTCTCTAAGGCCGCGTACACACGATGAGACATGTCCGCTCAAACATGTCCGATGGACCATTTGCAGCGGACATGTCTCATCGGATTTTGGTCCGATGGCGTGTAGACACCATCGGACGAAAATCCCCTCGATCTGAGGATGCGGTGACGTGGCGGTAACATTGACGCCGTCAGGTCACCAAACCCGGAAATAAAATGCTTCCGCGCATGCGTCGAATCCATTCAATGCATGCGCAGACAGTTCTGTCCGCTGGTTAGTGTACTAACCAGCGGACATATCCGACGGACATGTCTCCTGCGGACAAATTTCAAAGCATGCTTTGAAATTTGTCCGCTGGGAAAACATGTCCGCTAGCCCCTACACACGATCGGAGATGTCTGCTGAAACGGTCTGTCGGACCAGTTTCAGCAGATAAATTTGATCGTGTGTACGCCGCCCTAAGTGTAGCAATATGGTTAAATTTAATAAAGGTACAACATTTAGCAACTTATTGCTAAACTTAGAGGTGACTCTCTTCTCTTTTATACCCTGTAAAAAAATGCTTTGATATACAAGTGCTTTGGATTACAAGCATGTTTCTGGAACGAATTATGCTTGCCAACCAAGGTTTTACTGTACATTGTATTTGCATTATCGCTCTATTTTTATTAACTTTGTATAATTAATAATGATTTTTGTATATTCTTTTAATCAAATTGCATTTGAGTTTTCCATTGTAATGGTACTTCCCCACTTAAGCACCGCTACAGTCCCACCTCTTTTATTTTGTATCTCTATAAACATTTGGGGATGAGGTGCGTCTTTTTTGGTGTCTACCCTTAGCCAGACCAAAAACTCAATATTGTATTTTAGAGTTACTGCATTAGGGAGCCTGTTATATGTTTTTATGAGGTTTGATCCAAATGCTACCGAGGCAAGCAATCTGAGTGTGTGTCTGGTGTGTATTGTGGACATCTTGGTGGATCCCTTAAAAGAACAGCCAATGATATTAGTATCTGAGTGTCTTCATTTGTGAAGGTCTGGGGGATCACTGTGGTGTGGCCAAAAACAGATCTAAGAGACCTGGGATATTATCATCTTTAAAGCATAACTGACCAATCTATTTAGGTCCAGTAAAACGGATTAACCTTATGGCCGCGTACACACGAGGAGACATGTCCGCTGAAACTGGTCCGCAGACCAGTTTCAGCGGACATGTTCGATCGTGTGTACGGCCTAGCGGACAGATTTCCAGCGGACAAAAGTTTCTAAGCATGCTGGAAACCTGTCCATCGGACATGTCCGATGGTTAGTACGCCCAACCATCGGACCGAAATCCAGCACATGCGTCAAATTGATTCGACGCATGCGTGGAAGCATTGAACTTCCGTGTTTCAGCACGTCGGTGTCTTCTACGTCACCGCGTTCTGGTCCGCTGGGATTTTGGTCTGATGGTGTGTACACACATGAGACCAAAAGATCCCTTCAGACATGTCCGCTGGAAACGGTCCGTCGGACATGTTTCCACGGACATGTCCCCTCGTGTGTACGCAGCCTATTACTATGGTGGTGTGTGAATCTCTATAATGTTGAAAACTGATTTGGGACTTCTCTCTAACACCCTCTTTGTGGACTTTCTGTGGACAATACTGTATCTATATATTTTTAGCACTGCACATGTTTCTAGTGAAGATATGGTTTGATTTGGTGGGGGGGGAACTTGAGTGAGGCACAAAACTCTGGCCCCAACCTTACTAAAACCTTTGAGATGAATTAGAAAGACAGCTATTAACCAGGTCTTCTAATCCAACATCAGTACCTGTCCCTCAAATATTCTTTTCACAGAATGGGCACAAATTCCCAAAGACACACCCCAAAATCTTGTGGAAAACCTTCCCAGAAGAGTGAAGGCTGTTGTACCGATAAAGTAGGGCCAGCTCCATATGTTATGCCAGTGATTCTGGAATAGGTTCTACAACATTCTCAAATAGGTGTAAAGGTCAGTTGGTGGTCTGCAGGTACTTGAGTGGTCTGCATAGAGAATAGACCTAAATCTCCACAACTATGGGACGAATTGGAACACTGATTGTGAGTCAGGTCCTCTCAACCAACATCAGTACATGACCTCAAAATTTTCTTTTGGTTGAATGGGCACAAACTCCCACAGAGCCATTACAAAATCTTGTAAAAGGCCTTCCCAGAAGAGTGAAAACTGTTATATTCACAGAGGTAGGACAACTCCATATAATGTCCGTGATTTTGGAATGGGATGTCCAACAAGCTTTCATTTTAGTTTTCTGACATATGAATCCCATTGAAGAGATTTCTATTCACTTCTTGAAGAAGAAAAGTGATTGTACCCCTGGTTGTCACCAGGGTCACCAAAACTAGTGTAACCATTAAAATTTCCCTCTATTCCTGTTCTGGTGAACAAAAAAATAAAACAAAATGTTTTCTTCCCCTTGCACTCTCAGTGAAGGACAAACAGAGATGGTGAATCTATATAATCGGAGGCCAGACAGCAATAATTCCCCCTACTGTATCCAAAAACCAGAAAAAAAGTTGGCCCTTAGTTATACTTTAAAGCCCAACTCTAGTCTTGGGATTCCCATTCTCTTTTTTTTACAACCCACTCCCTTTGAAACACCCCTGCATCCTTAATAAATTTAATAAACATACCCTTTTTCCAGATGCCTTTGCCCTGTTGCGTGATGTCACAGATTCTCTCAGATCATCATTGGTACAGTCATGGGGCCAGATTCTGGTACATTGTGCGGCGGCGTAGCGTAAGCCATTTACACTACACCGCCGCAACTTAACAGAGCAAGTTACGTATTCTCGAAGCACTTGCTCCGTAAGTTGCGGCTGCGTAGTGTAAATGGCCCGGCATAAATTAAGCATTAGGCATAAATTAAATTGTATTTAAATTAAGCGCGCCCCCGCGTCGATCGAACTGCGCATGCGCCGGCCGCAAAAAATAGCCCAGTGTGCATGCTCCAGCTCACGTCGGAAAACGTTGTTTTCCGACTTAGTAAAATGACGTAACCGACGGAAAAAGACGACGCTGACCCGACGCCATACTTAACATGGCAACGACGGAACTTCGTAAACCTACCCCTCATATAGCAGGGGTAGGTTTACACTTACGTAAACGACGTAAACGACGACGGGGCGGCGTAAAAACGTTCGGGAATCGGCGTATTAGGCTTATTTGCATAGGCAAATGAGAAATCAATGTAAAGGCCACCTAGCGGCCAGGGAAGTAATTACGACTAGAAAAAACATAACGACATCTTCATATCAGTACAGGTTTCTAAGAAAGGGAAAGATTAAGGGCCCTTTCACACTAGCGGACGAACGGTCCGCTCATTACAATCCTATGGGAGCGGATCCGTATGCATCCGCTAACGTCCGCTCGATCCGCATCCGTTTTTGCGGACGGAAGAATGTCCTATTTTTCTTCCGTCCGGGCAAACGGATCGGATGCAAACGGACAGACGGTCCGTTTCCATCCGACTCCCCATAGGGGAGAGCGGAGGAGAGACGGGGCGGTCCCTGCACAGTGTGCGGGGACCGCCCCGTCCGCCCGACAGCTCAGCGGAGACCCCCCGCTGAGCTGACGGACACACGGAGCGGACCGAAAAACGGACCGCTCCGTGTGTAAGGACCCTTACACTCTCTATTGTCTATTACAGGGGTCTCCAAACTTTAACTTTCTAAACAAATGGCCCGGTTACTGTCCTTCAGACTTTAGGGGGACCGGACTGTGGACATTGGGAGTCCCATCATTTTTTTCAGTGGTGTCATTGGAAGGGATTGTGCCCCACCATGGGTTTTAATGGGCCCCATCGTGGGGTCACTTGGAGAAATTATGCCCCATCATTGGTATCATTGAAAGGAATTGTGGCCCATTGTTGCTATCAGTGGATGAAATAGTGCCCCAAGGGCAGGCTAAAAGCAAGCAAAGGGCTGCAGCTGACCCCCAGACCACAGTCTGGTAAAAGTGATGGGGTGGTCACCAGAACAGGAATAGTGGGAAAACCATTTAACAAGGACACATGTTACAGTGAAAACTTTCAATTTGGAAACATTTCTTCTCACTTGCTGTTGTGTCTACACAACCATTTTGTGCTGAATCCAAAAAGAAAAGGGATGAAGGTTTCAGCTAGATACACTTTAAGCACATTTTCTGCCTGCATTTGTGCAATTGCCTGATTGAGTCCCATCTGCCACAATCCTCCCAGCATCCAACTGTCCTTTTCAGTCAGTATTTTCCATATTCATAGTACAGCCAATGATATATGTGTTTAAGCCAATCACTTTTGAACACACTTTGTTTTCAAGTGGTGAATCATTCATGTTATCAATAAACATTTCTCTCATCTAGGTCTACATTCCACACACTACAAATTAGCCTAAATATTTAATTTACATAACCTGGCATTTGCATCGAATCCGTGTAATGATGATTACGCTAACAAATTATTATGACTCTTGGAAATAGCGGGATGAATGCTGTACAATGAACGGTGAATGCAGATGAATGTAAGGGGTTTATTTATAAATCATTTGTTGTATAAATGTCAGAAGCATTCGTGCAAGCTAAACAAAATTTTCCGTAATTTTTGTAAGAGATTAATGCCTGTATAATTAGCTCATTTTATTGACCAAAATGCAATATAGTTTAATTAAAAATACTATACTGCATTTTGGCCACTAGATGAAGCTGAATAAACAGGCATTAACCACTTAAGCCCCGGGCCATTTTGCAGCTAATGGACATGACCACTTTTTGCGATACGGCACTGCGTTGCTTTAAATGACAATTGCGTAGTCATGCGACGTGGCTCCCAAACAAAATTGGCGTCCTTTTTTTTCCCACAAATAGAGCTTTCTTTTAGTGGTACAGTATCTGATCACCTCTGCAGTTTTTATTTTTTGCGCCATAAATAAAAATAGAGCAACAATTTTGAACAAAATTAAATATTTTTTACTTTTTGCTATAATAAATATCCCCAAAAAATATATAAAAAACATTTTTTTTCCTCAGTTTAGTCTGGTACGTATTCTTCTACATATTTTTGATAAAAAATATTGCAATAAGCGTTTATTGATTGGTTTGGGTCTACAAAATAGGGGATAGTTTTATGGCATTTTTATTAATATTTTTTTTTACTAGAATTGGCGGTGATCAGCGATTTTTATCATGACTGTGACATTATGGTGGACACATCGGACACTTTTGACACTATTTTGGAACCATTGTCATTTTTACAGCGAATAGTGATATAAAAATGCACTGATAACTGTGAAAATTACACTGGCAGTGAAGGAGTAAACCTGTAGGGGGCGCTACAGGGGTAAGTGTTCCCTAGGAAGTGATTCTTACTGTAGGGGGGCGTGGCTTGGCATGTGACGTGACTGATCATCGTTCCTTATGACATGGAACAGACAATCAGTGACACTCTCACTAGGAAGCACGGAGAGAGGTTATTTTACACTTACCTATCCCCATTCTTCAGCTCTGTGAGCCGATCGCAGGACACCAGTGGCGATCGGGTCCGCGAGTCCTGTGGGCATGGTCACGAAGCTCAGGACCGGGTCATGAGTGTGCCGCCAGCGGTGCACACGCGACCCACGGCTGGGATCTTAAAGGGGACGTACCTGTATACCCTTGTGCCCAGCCGTGCCATTCTGCCGACGTACATCAACGTGCGGCGGTCCTTAAGTGCTTAATATCCTTTTTTATATTAATAGTATTAATATAACAAAAAATTAGGGGACATTTTGTTCAGCTTGCAGGAATGCTTCTGACATTCATGCAACAAATGTTTTATAAATAATCCTGGTGGTTTATAAATGAGTCCAGACTGACATGGTTTTTGTATATATGGATTATGGTTCCTGAATGTAGGGTTTAGAGTGAGTCTGTGCTTTGATCAAGCAGGGCAAAGCAGCAAGTTCACTTTAATGGCAGACCCTCCAGCTGCACATACTCTCCTATCATTTGCTCCCCTGCTGTTCTGTTATTTCAGGAAAGTGAACTGAAATGCCTGGAACTTTCAGGTATGGAAGAGCATGTGATTCACTCACCTTCCTCCCATGTGACAGTGCTGGTGTTTGGTGGTTGGTCCTTTAGGTACCTAGTGCTGTCACATGGGGGCGGGGTGACTTGAAGCTTACACAGGATTAACTGTCTTCTCTCTCGGCAGCCAAAAGGAGTCGCAGGGCAGTGGAGGGAAGATGAGTATGTGCAACTGATGGGACCAGCATGACAGTGAACTTGTCGTTCTGCCCTGCATGGGTAAAGCACAGGTTCATGTTAATATCTGACTGGCCAATAGAGGGAGACTTTACAAATCAGTGTATAAAATTCAATTCAAATAAAACTGAAACAGCTTAAAGGCAATAAACATAATAGGTTTTAAATATGCTCTCCTGGAAGCACACTTTGGTGCCCCTTTAAAGTGACAAGTGCGCAAAAAGCAGCCTGAAAACAAAGACCTCCTACCACTACAAGCATCATTAGGTGTCATTAGGTGTGCATACTGTAACTACAGTCCTTTTCTTCTGGGCTTTCAAATCCTCCAAAGGAAGACTCCCTAAAAAATGAGGACCCTCACCAGTATCCAACAATGCAATGCTGGGCTAAGTAACCTATCAATAGGCCTAGTCCCTGTCAAGTGGAATGCTTGGGGTGGTGGGGCGCCTCTGCTTAGATTTTTAGGGAGTCAACATTTGCTTTGGTAGTTCGGAGGTCAACTTTGAGGGTCCCAGAAAGTAAAACAGAGATATGTATGGACACCTAGTGGTGCCAGCCCTTTTAGGCATGCATTATAATTTATGAGCTAATCACACTAGAGTGTTTTATTAATATGGCTTATGGCACAGGTTAATGTGCTTTGTGTTGGGGCAACTCATTCATTATGGATTATTATTATTTAGGTACTTATATGGCACTGTCAATTTACACAGCGCTTTACATATACATTGTACATTCACATCGGTCCCTACCCTCAAGGAGCTTACAATCTAAGGTCCCTAACTCACATTCATATACTAGGGCCAATTTTAGACAGAAACCAATTAACTTATCAGCATGGCACAGGGAGAACATGCAAACTCCAAGCAGGTAGTGTTGTGGTTGGGATACGAACCAGTGACCCTTTTAACTGCTAGGCAAGAGTGCTGGTGCTTATGGATGGTCTGTCAACACACCACAACAGATGAAAAAAGTGCATGACCCTTTTTTAACAATGAAGCACACCACAATGCAAGATACAGGCTCTACTGGACAATGCATTGGGTGCCATTCACAATGAATAGCATTGCAATGCACCACACATAGAGCAGGGACATTGCCTTGAATTGTGGTAGCGCTCCTATTTTAGCATACAATGATACATTGAATTTGTGTTTTTTATGATGATGGATAAATAAATACACTAGCTGAGTTTGTGATTTTTAAATTTAACTGTAAATAAAGCTAAAAAAGATAAATAGTCAACTTTCCCACTGTCTGCTCCTCTGATCTTCTGTCTCCTGCAAAGTAATGGCCTCTATCAAAATCTTCTGGGTGTGTCGATTAACTGCATCTCCTTTGGTTCCATCCACCAGCCCCTACAGCCCCTGTCCCGAAGAGATGTGGGGCCTAGAGGATGGAACCATGATTCCTGGCCAGAGCATGCATCCTACACACTCCAATAACAGCCCAGACCTATAATCTACCATAAAAATATTGTCAGATGGCGCAAGGAGAGGTAGATAACAGAACAACCTTGGCAAATAATCTAAATCTTAGGATAAGGTGACTAATTATTCATCAAAATATATATAAAGTTCATAAGTCCAGAATGTCCAAATAAACACTTTAGCGGCAGGAATCCCAGAAGAGCAGAAGCATACTCTGTGCATGGGTAGACAAAGAAAATACAAGGATGCGCCCAATCTAAGTGCAGTAACGTTTTAATGGGAGAAATGAAAATGAAAAGAGACACAGCCAAATGGCTACTCACACATTAGGGTGAATAACAGGCATATATAACAGCGTGGATGTAGTCATGGATCTTGGATCTGAAGAAGCAGCTGAGCTGTGAAACGCGTCATCCTATTGGTCCCCGCGTATTAGCTACGCCACGTCACGCTACGTCACTTCCGGTGTGACCGATCCGTGCTTGCGTTCCATCGTGAGACACACGCCGCTTTGTATGGCGCTCTAGCAAGCACCCCTAGTCTCTCTGTTCCCTGGCTGTTCTCCATCTACAGCATCTCACCATCATATGCGGACACCTCCTAGGCACTGGACAATGACTACATCCACGCTGTTATATATGCCTGTTATTCACCCTAATGTGTGAGTAGCCATTTGGCTGTGTCTCTTTTCATTTTAATTTCTCCCATTAAAACGTTACTGCACTTAGATTGGGCGCATCCTTGTCTTTTCTTTGACTATAATCTACCATAACTGTGCAAGAGAGCAAAGATCCAAGGAATGGGTACTGGGATAGGATATTGATAGCGATTTAACAGGCTGCTTATTGGGCACTCTTTTTGTTGTAGAGACAGAGTCACTTTAAAGCTGAACTCCAGGACCTATTCGAATGGCATACTATTACCCCAGCATGGTACAGGTAGGTATACATTAAATATAAAAGTGAATTTGCGCAAAAAAACACACATCAATCCATATCAAACATAAGTGATATAAATATAAATATAGTGAAAAAGTAGAAAAAATCAATTAAATAGAATAGAAAAGTCCATATGTGTTGGAATAGTCCATGTAATGCAAGCGTGCAGTGCACAAAAATAACTTTCAGTGAAGCTGTAAAGCTGGCGATAAAGTGCTAGTGCTCCTCCGTGCATTCAGCCTCTCAGGCCTCTCACCTTAGTGGCATATATAAATGCCGTGATAATAAGTCGTGCCACTCCCAACACACAGCCTCACAGGCCTCTCACCTCCAAGTAGAACAATATAAGCCTCCAAACAAATCCTCTGGGTACATTCAAAGATAGTGGGCGACACCAGGAGCTATTCAATCATCTCTATGTCTTGTAGTACCCCTTCGCTGTATCAATACATATGAATCTATAGATAAGGATGGGCCTTATCTATAGATTCATATGTATTGATACAGCGAAGGGGTACTACAAGACATAGAGATGATTGAATAGCTCCTGGTGTCGCCCACTATCTTTGAATTTACCCAGAGGATTTGTTTGGAGGCTTATATTGTTCTACTTGGAGGTGAGAGGCCTGTGAGGCTGTGTGTTGGGAGTGGCACGACTTATTATCACGGCATTTATATATGCCACTAAGGTGAGAGGCCTGAGAGGCTGAATGCACGGAGGAGCACTAGCACTTTATCGCCAGCTTTACAGCTTCACTGAAAGTTATTTTTGTGCACTGCACGCTTGCATTACATGGACTTTTCCAACACATATGGACTTTTCTATTCTATTTAATTGATTTTTTCTACTTTTTCACTATATTTATATTTATATCACTTATGTTTGATATGGATTGATGTGTGTTTTTTTGCGCAAATTCACTTTTATATTTATGCTTCACTTGTGTATAGTAAACACTATTAGTTTTTGCTGCAATCTGAGCATTGTTATATAGTCACATTGATTGTTTTTAGCGCGAAGGATTTCACAATTTTATTTTTTGGTCAGTTAGGTATACATTACTCATACCTAAGGAACCATTGGGAAACCTGCAAATCGCTGTAGTAGTTGGTGCCACTACCGTGAGAGTCACAATCCTCTGGTCCTGCTCAGCGGCTGCCCCTTTAAAAACTGCCTGAAGGGGGGTCACTCGCTTGGCACTGCCATCATTAATAGATTGCCTTGTATTGTATTCAAAGAATACAAGGCGTTCTGTAATTGGATGGTGTGGAAATTGTGCCATCACTGCCCTTCCTTTCCCCATTGTCCAATCAGAGAACATCTTGTACAAAGCATTCAATAATTGGGGGCATTGCTTAGCAAGCGAGCCCCTGTGGTCAGTGTGTAGAGGGAAAGCCACTTGCATAGAACCTGAGCAGGACCCGTAAGATTGTGGATATCACTGTAGTAGTGCCGGCTAATAAAGTGATTTTCAGCTCTCGCCGCAGCTCATCAGGAGATATGCACATTTGCATATTGTGCCATGGTGGCCCAATATAACTATGTAATAACGATCATATCTGGCATTAAGCTTTATTCAAACACATCTCATTCATCCTGAATGTTGTCCACTTAAAGAGGACCTGCCAGGATAGAGGCTGCCATGACTGTTTAAGCTCCAGTATGGTCATTCCCTTCCTTGCATTTTCTGACCTTACTGGCTGCTTACTTGGTTTGAGCTAGTGGTGCATTATATCATAAAGCAAATCATTTGTTTATTTTAAAGATTTTAAAGTGTTACCAAACCCAGGAGCCTGTATTCACTATATCTGATCTCCCACAGTATACAGAACATGGAAATGCAATTATTTTAGTAAATATAAGCTGCTAAATACAATTTCTTATCCATTAGCAGTATATAACAGTCTTGTGGCTTCTATCAGTGTCTGGTTACAGCTTGTAGGAGGCCATTCTACTCTGACTGTCCTATGAGGCTACAGGACCCTGACCCTCTGTCTGGACAGTGCCGAGTGGACCTGTGCCCATCACATGCACCCTCCCAGAAAAAAAAACTGAGCATGTGCAGAGTGACTCCAAAGGCTCGGTCTTATCGGGAGATGGATTGGGGACAGTGAAAGAAGTGGAGGATCAGAGAAGCAGCCTTTTTACACAATGCGGATGATTAACCCCTTAGGTTCCACAGTGAGTATAACAAGCATGCTTTACTACATATACAGACTGATTTTACTGTTGTAGGTTTAGTAACACTTTAAATTTCACATTTTAAATAGCAATCGATAAATTAAGAAGACAAAAAGAAGAAAAAAAAAATCTTTAAACTCACATGTACCACACACAGCACCATATGTGGGAAGTATACTGTGGCTGACCTGCTTCTGAAAATGCTAGTCGCCAGGCTATCCTGCCGACTGTATGCCTTCATTATTCACTTAGGCCGCGTACACACGATTGGTCAAAACTGATAAAAACGGACTGAAGTTCAGTTTCATTGGTCCAAACCAATCGTGTGGGCCGCATCGGTCAGTTGTCCTTTGGTCCAAAAACAGAGAACTTGCTTTAAAATTGAGCCGATGGACGCCTGACCGATGGGTCAAAACCGATCGTTAGTATGCAAAGGCATCGGTCAAAAGGCCGGGCATGCTCAGAATTAGACATGTTTTGTTACAAATTCGAATTCGGACAAATTTTTCATAATTTGGGAATTTGGATGCATCCGAATTTCCGAATTACAAAATTAACGAATTTAAACAAATTCAAAAAAACGCGAACGAAATTCGAATTTGAATCGAATTTGAAAAAAAAAATTGAATCCAATTCGAAAACAATTTCTATTTGAATTGATTTTGAAAACAAATCCTATTCTAATCGAATTCGAAAACAATTTGAATCGAAAACAAATTCGAATGAAAATTGAAAGCAAATTTGAATCGAAATCTAAAAAATATAAATCGATTTCTAAAAAAGAATACAATAAAACAGAATATAAAATAATAAAACAATAGAATGAAAATCAAATAATTTTTCGAATTCGACCAAAATATGATCGAATTCCAATCTGGTAGAAATATTATCGAATCCGGTAGAAATGTTTTCAAATTCGACCGGGTTTTTTCGAATTCGGTCGAAAACGATCAAATTCCAAAAACGAATTTAACAAATCTAACTTAACTAAATTAATTAAATAACGAATTAAAACAAAAAACGAAACAAAACAAATTTTTTCCTTTTGCACATGTCTACTTAGAATCAAGTCGACGCATGCGCGGCCTTAGGGGTCTGTTTATAAAAATTACCGCTGAGCGATTGTCTCAGCATTCATAAAGCCATTGCAAATAATCCCATTATTGAGTCTAACATGTTTACTTCCTAGCTCCATCTAGTGGCCATGATTTGATTGAAATACCCGGATTGGGAAAATACCATATTATGGCCACTAGCTAAAGCTGACGATTGCAGGAAATAAACACATAAGACACATTGCAGAGATTAATTGTGATGACTGTGCAGATGCTAAGGCATTCACACAGCAAACATTTTATAAATGAACCCCTGAGTATACAGATCAGGATCTGTGACGCTTGTTTTATGACTAAGACTAAGAAAGCATTGAAGACACAGACAACCAGGCAGCTAGCATTTTTAGAAGAAGATCAGCAATTGCAGTCTAAAGCTGGCTACACATTATACAATTTTCTTGTTTAATTTCCTTTAGATTTACCTTCAACTATGTACAGTAGTGCAAGGACTTACCTGATTGCATACAATTCTAAAGTGTTGAGGTTTGAGCTTGTATAATATGGTTTTGATAATTTAAAGGAAATCTGTACAAGGAAATTGTATAATGTGCAGCCAGCTTAATGCTTTTTTATCACAGGTTGGTTAAAAGAATAAAATCCAATGCCTTGAAGAAGTATTCATACCCCTTGAAAACTTTCACATTTTGTCATATTACAACCAAAAAAAAAAAATATTTTATTGGGATGTTATGTGATAGACCAACACAAAGTGGCACATAATTGTCAATTGGAAGGAAAATGATAAATGTCTTTCAAAAATGTTCACAAATAAATATCTGAAAAGTGTGGCATGCATTTGTATTCAGCCCCCTTTACTCTGATACCCCTAACTAAAATCTAGTGGAAACCAACTGCCTTCAAAAGTCACCTGATTAGTAAATAGAGTCCACCTGTGCGTAATTTCATTTTAGTATAAATGCAGCTGTTCTGTGAAGCCCTCAGAGGTTTGTTAGAGAACCTTGGTGAACAAACAGCATCATGAAGGCCAAGGAACACACCAGACAGGTCAGGGATAACGTTGTGGAGAAGTTTAAAGCAGGGTTAGGTTATAAAAAAATATCCCAAGCTTTGAACATCTTAGAGAGCACTGTTCAATCTATCATCCGCAAATGGAAAGAGTGTGACACAACTGCAAACCTACCAAGACATGGCCGTCCACCTAAACTGACAGGCCAGGCAAGGAGATTATTAATCACAGAGTCCCATGGTAACTCTGGAGGAACTGCAGCGAGCCACAGCTCAGGTGGCATAATCTGTCCACAGGACAACTATTATGCCGCGTACACACGGTCGTTTTTTGCGATGAAAAAAAAACGACGTTTTCTGTGAAGTAAAAACGACGTTTTTGAAACGTCACTTTTCAAAGACAATTTTGCATACACACCATCGTTTTTTCACAAAAAGCAAGGTTACGTTCACCACTCTTTTCCATTGAAGCTCGCTTCATAACTAGCTTCTGGGCATGCGCGGGTTGAAAAACGTCGTTTTAAAAGACGTTTTTGCTACACACGGTGACTTTTTGTGAAACAAAAAACGACGTTTTGAAAAACGACACAAAAAATTCAAGCATGTTGGAATTTTTTTTTGGTCGTTTTTTTTAAGACAAAAAACGAAGTTTTGCCCACACACGATCAATTTAAATGACGTTTTAAAAAACGTCGTTTTTTTTCATCGCAAAAAACGACCATGTGTACGCGGCATTAGTTGTGCTCTCCACAAATCTGGCCTTTATGGAAGAGTGGCAAGAAGAAAGACATTGGTGAAAGAAAGCCATAAGAAGTCCTGTTTTCAGTTTGTGAGAAGCCATGTGGGGGACACAGCAAACATGTGAAAGAAGGTACTCTGGTCAGATGAGACCAAAATTGAACATTTTGGCCTAAAAGCAAAGCGCCATGTGTGGCGGAAAACTAACACAACACATCACCCTGAACATCCTCACTGTGAAACATGGTGGTGGCAGAATCATGTTGTGGGGATGATTTTCTTCAGCAGGAACAGGGAAGCTGGTCAGAGTTGATGGGAAGATGGATGGAGCCAAATACAGGCTAATCTTAGAGGAAGACCTGTTAGAGTCTGCAAAAGACTTGAGACTGGGGGGGAGATTCACCTTCCAGCAGGACAATGACCCTAAACATACAGCCAGAGCTACAATGGAATGGTTTAGATCAAAGCATATTCATTTGTTAGAATGGCCCAGTCAAAGTCCAGACCTAAATACAATTAAGAATTTGTGGCAAGACTTTAAAGTTGCTGTTCACAGACGCTCTCCATCCTATCTGACAGAGCTTGAGCTATATTATAAAGAAGAATGGGCAAAAATGTCACTCTCTAGATGTGTAAAGCTGGTATTGACTCAGGGGGGCTGAATACAAATGTACCCCACACTTTTCACATATTATATATTTTATTTATTTATAATTTTCCTTCATAATTATTTACCACTTTGTGTTGGTCTATCACATAAAATCCCAATAAAATACATTTACGTTTTTGGTTGTAACATCACAAAATGTAGAAAATGTGAATGAAAAGGGGTATGAATAATTTGTCAAGACACAGTAGACACGGTAGGTTGCGGTGGTAGTTCTGATATTTCAATCATGACATGTCCTCTTTTAAAATCTGATCAAATTTTCGGTTTAAATCAGCTAAATACACCAAGCGCATTTAAACAAAAAGCTGCAAAAAGTCCTACCATTTTTTTTCTTTAGAAAACAGCCACAGCCTGAGTAGAAAAGCCTTTCCCCTGCCATCATGTTACAGAGAAGGGACGTTGCTCTTTGTGTGGAAGCTGGGATCTCGCTGCAGATGTCCAACATGCCCCTCGATGAATCAGAGCCAGAACCCTCCAGTCAGAAGGAAGCCTAAACTTTTGCTGATGTGCTCTGACCTATCAGGGGGCATGTCAGACCTCTAGATAGGGACCACTGCTTCCACTCTGAAATATGCTGGCAGAGGACAGGCTTTTCTATTCCGGCTGTAGCAGCTTTACAAAGAGAATGAACTATAAGACTTTGAACATTTTTCACGTACCTGAAATGTATTTGATTTAAACTAAAAGTTCAATTGGGCTTTAATTATGGCCATTACGTGTATTTCACATCAATTCCGGACACTGCTTAATTGGCATAGTGCTATTTTATTATATAATATCATAAGGCTGCTTTGTTGAAGGTAAAAAAAGAAAGTCTGTGTCCTCTACAACAAAGTGAACGAGCAGCAGCTTCTATAGCGAGGTGCTTCGATTTCTAATAATGAAAGGGAATTTGAAATGAATCTTTATTAAGCCCTTTTCATAGCTTCTGTAGCGGCTCCTCCTGAGCTGGCTTATTTTGTTTAATGTGATTCATTCATTAATTCAGGATCAGAAGTGACTGTCTGAATTATGACAATCAGTCTTGGTTAGCAGTCCTTTTTCCATGTTCGGAAGCACCCAGCAGTGGGAAGGGGGGCGGGGGCTGGGGAGCTCCAATTACCTGCACGTCTCGGGGGTTAGTTAGGAAAACAGGTAGGGTGACAAAGGGAATATGTAATAAAGATTACACAATCACAGGGATTCAATAACATTTTGCAATTTTTTTTTTTGCCGCAATGCGCTAGTTTGCGACGTTCCTGTAATTCTAATTGACTGTTGCAGGCTCGTTGAGAGGGAGCTAACTTACAAGCGTTAGATGATGTACTCGGTAGGAGCAAAGAAAGCTTGGTTGGTCATAAACACACAAATGAAAGGAGCTATAACCCTGATCCTAACCCTAGTTTGACTACAATATGGTAGTTGACAGTCAGAGCAATTCTCCAATGTGTTTTTAGTGCTGCCTTAGTGCTCATTTATGAAAATGTTCAAGGGTGGCTCCAGTGAATCTATTTTCAGTTTAGTTATTCTCTAAGTTACACCAGGGTTCCGTGGAACCCTAGGGTTCCTCCAAAGGTTGCTAGGGGTTCCTTGAGCAGTTTCTGCCTCTAAAATACGTTCCTACTGACGCCATTGATCTTTTTAGCTATCTATAAGGTGGTAATTCTTTCCAATGACCATCACACTAATGTATCCTGAGTTGTTGGTATAGTAATTTTTAGCAGTGGTTCCCTGAGATCGGGATGCTATTTTATGGGTTCCTCTGTGTTGAAAAGTTTTATACACTATATGACCAAATAGTTGAGACACCTGTCCATCACACCTACTTTAATTGTCTAATGGTATGTGATGGCAGTGATGGCGAACCTTGGCACCCCAGATGTTTTGGAACTACATTTCCCATAATGCTCAGGCACTCTGCAGTGTAGTTGAGCATCCTGGTAAATGTAGTTGCAAAACATCTAGGGGGGCCAAGGTTCGCCATCACTGGTATATGGACATACCGCCAAATGATTGCGTTAAGGCTTATCCAGAGAAGGGTACTGTTAATAATACAACACACAAAATCATTCTGAAACCTTCTGGCACCATCTTGGAGATGGGCATTTTTTGTTCCATCATGACATGGTTTGACCAATTTGGTGTGGAGGAATCCAAATGGCCTGCATAGCTTCCTAGCCTCAACCCTACTGAACACTATTGGGATAAGTTGGGACACTGATTCTGAATCTGGTTTCTTGGTCAAAATCCATATGTAGGCAGCAGGTAGAGCAGGTTCTCCTTTAACCACTTGCTTACTGGGCACATAAACCCCCTTCGTGCCCAGGCGAAATTTCAGCTTCCGGCACTGCGTCGCTTTAACTGACAATTGCGCGGTCGTGCGACGTGGCACCCAAACAAAATTGGCGTCCTCTTTTTCCCCACAAATAGAGCTTTCTTTTGGTGGTATTTGATCGCCCGTGCGGTTTTTATTTTTTGCGTTATAATGAAAAAAAGAGCGACAATTTAAAAATATATATATATTTTTTACTTGTTGCTAGAATAAATATCCCATTTTTTTTTTTTTTTTTAATTTTTTTTTTTCTCAGTTAAGGTCGATACGTATTCTTCTACGTATTTTTGTAAAAAAAAAAAAAAAAATCACAATAAGTGACTGCTTTGCGCAAAAGTTATAGCACCTACAAAATAGGGGACATAATTATGATTTTTTTTTTTATATTTTTTTTTTACTAGTAATGGCGGCGATCTGCGATTTTTATTGGGACTGCGATATTGCGACGGACACATCGGACACTTTTGACACATTTTTGGCGCCATTCACATTTATACAGCGACCAGTGCTATAAAAATGCACTAATTACTGTATAAATGTGACTAGCATTGAAGGGGTTAACACTAGGGGGTGAGGAAGGGGTTAAATGTATTGCCTGGGTGTGTTTTAACTGTGTGGGGGGAGGGGGGTGACTGGGGGAGGTGACCGATGCTGTCTCCCTATGTACAAGAGAAACAGCATCTGTCACCTCACTGACAGGACGTGAAGCTCTGTGTTTACACTCAGAGCTCCACGTCCCTGCTCTCTCACCGACGATCGCGTGTACCTGACGGACATCGCGGCCGCCGGGTACAAGCATCGGATCCTCGGTGATGCGTCAGGACTGTTTTTCCCCGCCACGGGCCACCCTGTGGCGCGCGCGGGGAATTACAAGTAAATCACGTCCAAAGACGTGACCCCGGCGCCTCAGGTCCGCGCTGCTGACGTATTCTGTCAATAGCGCGGACCTGAAGAGGTTAAAGTGTCTTCTCCCCCAATCTGGGAGGTTAGGCAAGAGTGTAAGAGAATTATACTGGTGTCTCCGGGCCTAAAGAAGGTTTCCTGTGACTGGAGCCCCTGGGAGTGAAGGGAATAAAGCGCATTGCCACAAGGGTGGATTGGGGGTCAGGCTCAGCCTGGCTGCCACCTTTACATCAGGCAAAGTCCTGTGTTGCTCCGAAGGACAGTTCTACATTGGCTGCTGTCTATGACCATTTGCGAGGCAGCCTGCCAAAAGGTACCTCACCTCATAAATGCACTTCTGGATGAATGGGCACAAATTCACATAAACACAATCTGATGGCAAATCTTCCTGAAGAGTGGTAAGGGAGGGGAGAGACTCCATATTGGTTCCCGTGATTTTGAAATGGGACATCCAACAAGCTTATATACATAGGTGTGATGGTCAGGTTTTCTCAAACTTTTATACTCAAAGTATATTTACTTATCCCTGGAACCCTGAAACCTCCAATTTCCCCACTGGAAGCCACACCTTCCTCAACCTTTTCCAATCTCTATTTATTCCTATGGAAAGGCTGTCTAAAATCCATTCCAACATTATATTCCATAGGAATAAATATGGAGAGTTGCTGGGGGTTGGGGAGCATTTAAAAGATAACACTGTTCAAATTACAGTTATCCTTAAATGCCGAAAAGATCTGAACATGTTTGTGATCATTCCTGCATGTAGCTCAATTAGAATGCCAATTCCTTTGTAATTGTACAGACTCTGTGACACTGTGCCCCACCTCCTTTTTAGAATAATTTAGAAGTTGGGGCACACCTATGCGTAGGGGTCGGTTTACTAAAATTGGAGATTGCAAAATCTGATTCAGCTTTGCAATAGTGGCCAATCAACTTCTAACTTCAGTTTGTTCAATTAAGCTTTGGCAAAAAAAAATATTGAAGCCGATTGGTTTCCATGCAGAGCTGCATCAGATTTTGCATTTACTGTATCAGTTTTAGTAAATCAACCCCTTAGACTTATAAGAAGTTAAAATTAGCTTAGGTCATTCAGAATTGGTTTTGATAGGCCAGTAAGTTAAACGGAGGAATGTTCTAAAACCTAGTGGTACTTTTCTTTTTTTTTTCTTTTTCTTTTTCTTTTTGTTTAATTGTTTTTATGCTTAATGGTAATGACACTCAACTAATATAAAGCCCTAGACCTAGACCTAGACCTAGAGATGTACTAGTTGTATTTAATTTCTATTTAATTATATATTTAAAAATATATAACCTAATGATATGTTATTTCCTAATACTGTTCTCTTTTTAACCTTTGTTGCATACTGTATTAGCACTTCTGATCACCTGCAGCCTCTATGAAGACACTTCCATTCACCCCAGTGATGGCTGCATGGCATTTCTAAGGGTCGTTTCCTGATGGTGACAACATTGGACAATGCTTGTGCAATATGCATCTGCAGGGACACTTGTAGTCTCCATTGGAAAAGCTAATGAATAAAAGAAAATAGGAGGGACAGAGCAATGTCACCTTAGAACAGGAAGTGCTTTCATGGCAGAATCTCCTGGTATAATTCTAACGAAAACTGCATATTTAAAAAGATTAAAATTAAGAAGTAACTTTTTACAAGACGTATGACTTTCTTATCATTGGGTTTTTAGGTCCACTTTTGTTTTGTTTTTCCCCGAATGGTATTTCCAACATGTCTTAAAGACCTAATGACAAATTCTGACACGTTCATAGCCTTTTATATGTACAGTATTCTAATTTAAGGTGAAATCTACAAGTGTCACCAACTTCATAAAAGCTATTATTTAAATTGTTTGTATGCTTTGCAAATTTTTATTGAATCCCTTTGACTATCTCAGAAAAGAAGGGTAATACAGAGTGCTCGGTCATTCAGACAGGTACAACTAGCAAGGTTGGGTTCCTGCCCAGCCAATCAAGGACTAGCTACTTATTTACCTATGGGCTGTGTTTCCAACTTGCCCTCTAACAGATGCTGAGGACCCACCGGCTGAGTCTGAGTGACAATGGGTGACAAGCTTTCATTTTGACTGCCTGGACTGACCATCTCTCGCTCTTTCTCATTCTGCATCTGTGCATAAACATTAATTCCAGGAATTTTCCTAAAAACATTAACAGAGACGTCATTGCTTTGGAGAGTAGTAGTCGGCCGGCAGGCCGGCAACACCACCAGACGAGGAACGGGACTACGATTACCTTTTGAATTTGTAGATGACGAAGACTGCCAACCCCACAAAGACCACGGACAACAGCATGAGCATGGCCGAGCCGCTGTGACTTGGCGTCAGGTCCACCAAAGGAGCTGCAAAGGGTAAAGTGGCTAAGTTTAATGACCTAATGAAAGTAAAGAAGCACACTTCAAAGTGATTACAACATTAATATTTAGTAAATATAGTAACTAAGGCGAGGACATTTAAAAAAATGAGTGGGTTCAGGGCAGACATCTCATAGGCAGTCCCCCCATTTTTTAAATAGACCCCACCCCCAATAGTCCAGTACTTTGGAGTCAGAAAGTGAACTAGGCAAAGTTTAGGAGAAAGATCTCAACTGCACTGATAATAGTGGCAACAGAACTCCAGAATAGTTGGGTATCTGGTGGGGCCCCTCTGATTTTGTTGTCCCTAATTTGTATAACTATTAAACCTGACCTGACCTAGAACCTTGTGGTATGGCATAACAAACGTATCATACTTACCTCCACTCTTCAGTTCGTTTTGCACAGAGTGGCCCCGATCCTCCTGTTCTGGGGTCCCACGGCGGCTCTCTCGGCTCCTTCCCGCAATCGATAAGCCCCTCTGGGAAGCTCTCTCCTGAAGGGGTTACCTTGTGGGCATGCTCCCGTGTCATACAATCGGAGTCCATAGCCACCAAGTGTATGACTTGGCCCCGCTCCCGCATTGTTGGATTTGATTGACAGCAGTGGGAGCCAATGACCGTGCTGCTATCAATCTATCCAATGTAGAGAGAGCGACGCGGGATCGCTCCCACTAAAATTAGGGGCTCAGGTAAGTAAAACAGGGGGGCTGGGGGGCCAGACATTGCAAGGTGTTTTTTTTTCTTCAAAACACTAAGGTTTAAAACCCCTTTAAGCAGCAAAATCTATGTAGACCGTGCACTATTTGTTCCGTAGGGCTATATACAGGATTTCTAAAACAAACTCATGAATCTGACACATGATTAACTCAAAATAAATTTTACTGAAGTTCATTGGATTTCAACCATTTTAGCGTGAACAAATGGAACTTCGTGTGAACTTTCATGTTGATTCTCTTTATTCAACAAACACTGAAATCTTCTAAAAAAAAAAAAAAATATGAACATGGGGAAAATGCTCCAGAATACACAACCCAATAATGATCCAATATTGTTGACATTCTATGCATAGATGGTCCAGTACAATACCTACCATAAGTTTCTTTCCAACTCTCCTGGAATTGGTTTTCTTTTGATGGAGCAGTCCTTTTATGACAGTCCCCACAATCCAGGGAATATATGGAGTCTGTTTATTGCCTTCACCAAGCAGACCCTAACAGGACTTCTCTCTCAGATCCTATCGTACACATATCTATCACGGGGAAAGCCATGCCTGGCATGTTTGGATAACTTCCATCACAAAAGCTTACTCAAAGTCCTTTGTGACAGTCCTGATATAAAAGTGGTTGTAAAGGCAGAAGGCTTCTGTGTGCAGTAACCCACTTCAGCCCTTCCCTAATACTTACCGGAGCCCCATCTACATCCAGTAATGTTGTAGGAGAAGAAAAAAACAAAGAAACCACACTCTTATATCACATAAATTACATATCATAAAACACCATAGTGAATAAACAGATAAATCTTCATTTCAATTATAGAAAATACATAAGAATTGTGAAGTCCATGTGAATAACGTCCTCAGTGAGTATAGGAAAGGTTCCACTCCACCAGCATGCAGACATACAATGCACTCACCAGACTTTGACCCCTATTACATGGAGTCAAATTAGGCATATGGGAAAATCCAAGATGTCGTACATGAGGTCACAGGAATGGATCCAAACCGCTGCTTTCATCTATTCAATATTTATGTAGATAGCATATTCAAAGCTCCAGTCTTGCTAAATAGAGAGGGAGCGGAAATAATGCTCTCAGTAATTTGAATAATTTATTTAAAAATAAGGTTGTATTGCACTTACATTAAAGAAGACAAGGATCAGCATATATAGTATATAGGAATTGTCGCCTAGCACTCCACCTACATTCCAGCTAACCGGAAATAACATATTGGATTCATTCTGTGACCTCATATACGACATCTTGGATTTTCCCATATACCTAATTTGACTCCCTGTAATAGGGGTCAATTAAGTCTGGTGAGTGCATTGTGTGTCTGCATGCAGGTGGAGAGGAATCTTTCCTATACTCACTGAGGACATTATTCACGCGTGGGATTTATACATGGACTTCACAATTTTTTATGTATTTTTTATAATTCAAATGAAGATTTACTTGTTTATCTGCTATGGTGATTTATAATATGTAAAATAGAGTGGCGAGAGGAGCAACGAAGAGGGACCCAAGAAGAGGAGGATCTGGACTGCTCTGTGCAAATCCACTGCACTGAGTAGGTAAGTATAAACATCAGTGGCGGCTGGTGCTCAATTTTTTTTTGGGGCGTAAACAAATAAAAAAAAAAAAGAAGACAATTGCAGCCTCACTGTGCCCATCAAAGGCAGCCACTGTGCCCATTAAAGGCAGCCACTGTGCCCATCAAATGCAGCCACTGTGTCATGCCATCAATTGTCACTACTGTGCCCATCAATTGTCACCACTGTGCCCATAAATTGTCACCACTGTGCCATGCCAAACGCAGCCACTGTGCCATCAAACGCAACCACTGTGCCATGCCATCAATTGTTACCACTGTGCCCACATCAATTGTCCCCACTGTGCCCACATCAATTGTCCCCACTGTGTCCACATCAATTGTCCCCACTGTGCCCGCATACATTGTCCCCACTGTGCCCACATCCATTGTCCCCACTGTGCCCACATCAATTGTCCCCACTGTGCCCACATCAATTGTCCCCACTGTGCCCACATCAATTGTCGCCACTGTGCCCACATCAATTGCCCCCACTGTGCCCACATCGATTGTCCCCACATCAATTGTCCCCACATCAATTGTCCCCACTGTGCCCTGTAAAATGCTGCCAGTCAGATTGCCCCCCCCACCCGACACTTAACTTTCTGGGGTTCGCCATCCTCCTTCCACGGTCCCTCGATGTCTTCTGCCGCCCTCGATGACGCTTCAGCCAATCAGGTTACGAATAACCAGAATCACTGAAACCTGATTGGCTGAGACGGCCGTCAGTCTTATCCAAGGGACGTAGCCCACTACGTTCCGAGGATAAGACATCCAGGAGCTGAAGGGTTGTACTGGAAAAGCCTATCGGAGCCGCTGGCTCTGACAGGCACTTCCCCACAGCCAACCAGCTTTCCTTATTCAGATAATCGGCGCCCTATGTCCGGTTATCTGACTAGGCTGGCCACAATAACATACACTCATGCAATGCGTGAGTGTATGTTATTTGCGTGGCGCTGCAGAACGAATTTTTAAAAGCCTTAAAGTGCCCGTTTTTTTTATGACTACAGGAAGGGGCGGTGCCCGGGCGCCCCCTATGGACAGGCCGCCACTGATAGACATGTTTGTTATTTTTAACTAAAAAAAAAACAAGACTTTACAATCACTTAAAGGCTCCACCTAGGAACCTCCTACTCCATTGGCATATTTTTCTGTTTGGCCAAAAATCTGCCCCAACACAGTATCCGAAATAAGGATCTGTTGCCCCTCTAAAAGTATACAGTGTACACATGTATGCCTAGATGAAGGCACATTCCTACATTCATGTAAAATGGTGAAAAGTTAAAGAGTTGTTTCACAATTATGTGTCTATTTATTTAAGAAAATATACTGTGCAAATTCCTTAATCATTCACACAGCTGTATCACTGTAATGTGTCTAATATGTTTATTTCCTATGCTTGTCAACTTCATGTATTGGCCATAATTAGTAATTTTCTTAATTGCAGTATTTCAGGAAAAAAAATACATTATGGCCAATAGATGGTGCTAAAAATCTTAGGAAATATGGGAACATGTGGGGCCGTGGCTGCATTAGCGCTAAAGTGCTGCTCATTTTAGTGGCGCTTAAGCGCTGTTTAAGCAACGCTTTTTTGGTCACTAGTGGCGTGCTTTTAAGCCCTAAAGAAGGGGTTAAAAACTCCTGTTTTGTCAGGGGCGCTCCCACCCACCCCAAAGATGCTGCTTGCAGGACTGCAAGCGCACTGCCCCAGTGTGAAAAGTCAAACTGGAATGAATGAGAGGCGGTTTAAAATGCCTGAAAACCACACCAATGTGAAAGGGGTCTTACTCATAGGCTTGGCAATGTGAGACGGACAGCAGAACTGAGATAGATCGCTGATCTAGGTGAGTGATATACTCCACCAAAAATGAAGGGCTGGGTGCTAGCTCCTGCTCGCAGACATGAACCTGTAGGCCAAGTGAGAAAAATTAGCTGCACCCCAACATCCGTCCAACAGGTTTATTGCCACCAGGACTAAAACAACAGACCAAGGGGATGACGGCGTTTCACACATATATTGTGCTTCTTCAAAACCCCTTTTTTTCCTCGCTTGGTCTAAATGTAAGAAGGAGCAGTAAAGCACAACCCCTTTGTTGCACCACAAAGCAGGAAGCGGAACCTAATGTAATTAACTAATTTTACTAATTAGGCTGTCATCTATATATATATATATATATATATATATATATATATATATTTAAAAAAAATTGTGGAATATAAAAAACAATGCATCAAATGATAAAAACTGAGTTGACAAGAGACATCAGTTGATTAAACAAGGCATACAAAACTAGTCTTTAATCTTCGTTACAACAACTGATTAATACTGAAATTAAATGCACAGATGTCTCTAATGAGGACCATTACGGATATTTAATGAAATTATACTTTTGAGCACTGTTTGTTGGGCCATTTTTCTAATTGGTTGCTTATTAAAAATGCCATTGATTTAAAAAGATTGTATTGTATTTTTCTTTCCCCATCTCTCAAGCTTCAAGTTAATGCCTGAAGAGAAGTGACATCTTTTGGTGGTGTTGGTGTAAATGTAAAATTACTGGTATAAGTAGACTGCATAAAACATAGGCAATGTCTTCCTCTATGGCCACGTACACACGATCGAATTTATCCGCTGAAAACGGTCCGACGGACCGTTTCAGCAGACAAATTTGATCGTGTGTACGGGGGGACAGACAGATTTTTCCAGCAGACAGATTTTAAAGCATGCTTTAAAATCTGTCTGCTGGGAACCCGTCCGTCCGACATGTCTGCTGGTTAGTACGCTAACCAGCAGACATATCTGCCCGCACATGCGTCGAATGGATTCAACACATACGCGGAAGTGTTTTACTTCCTGGTGCGGTGACGTGGCGACGTCAACATCACCGCCATGTCACCGCGCTGTCTGCCGGCTGGGATTTTGGTTTGATCGTGTGTACACGATCAAACCAATATATCCCAGCAGACAAATCCGATCAAATCGGTCTGACAGACCGATTTGATCGGATTTATTTGGTCGTGTGTACGCGGCCTATGAGATATCTGTGTTTTGTATCTTATTTATTAAAATTGTAATCTGTACAGTGCCTCTGATCCTTCTATTTACTACCGGTGTCTCTTAGTAATGTAGAAGAGTCACAGCAGCAAAAGACCAAAAGGATTGGGTGTGTCTCCTTCTTAAATTTTTTAAGATTTTTCTTGAACTTTTTTTAGAGCATAGGTCTAAAGTGCTTGGAATGAATTAGAGATGGGTTGCCACACCATTTTCCTTTCTTTCTTTTTTTTTTTTTAAATTAACAACTGCTTTGTTTACACGCTAAATAAAAAAAAAAGGTAAGGTGAAGTCACTAGTTGGTAAGGAAGGTGTAGGCACCCACTGCTTCCTTAACAACCATTGGCAGCGGAAAAAGGAAGCAGGAGAAAACAACAGCTACTAAATATGATGTTTGGCTCTTGCCGAACTGGCTAAAAGTCCAATATTCTACCAAAAACGCCTGAAGTAGCTAAATTGGAAACTTATCACTTCTGAGCATTCCTTTGGTGGCAACAATTAAAGTGGTTCTAAAGGCAGAAGTTTTTTTTATCTTAATTCATTAAGATAAACAACCTTCTGTGTGCATAATACTTACCTGAACCCCAATTCAATCCAGTGATGTTGCACGAGAGCCACAAAGGCCTGGAGACTCTCCCATTGGTTGAGACAGCAGCGGGTGCCAAAGTCAGTAAGCCAATGAGAAGAAAGAGGGTGAGGGGCTGAGCCCCAGATCCATGTCTGAACAGACACACAGAGCAGCAGCTTGACTCAGGTGACCCCATAGCAAGCTGCTTGCTGTGGAGGGCACTTGGCAGGAGGGAGGGGCCAGGAGTGGCATTGAGGGACCTGAGGAGAGGAGTATTTGGGCATCTCTGTGCAAAACCACTGCACTGCGCACTGTGGTTCAATCCTCTCACCCTTTTTCTATTACAGGAGTCAGCAGTGATGTGTGTGTGGGGGGGGGGGGGTCAGAGGATGGAACCACATCATGAAGCGAGGAACACAGGCATCCAACATTTGCTCTGACACTGGAAAAGTGAGAATAATACCATTTCTCTTGCAGGCCACATTTGGCTTTTCTAAGCTTACAGGGTACTTTTACCAAGTAATCGGTTTGCCAACTCCTACCTTCAAAACCTTCCTGTTGGTCAATCTTGTCATCCATCAAAGCACTTAATTAACATGCAGGCGCAGGAGCGAGTAGGTGGACTATACTTGGAAATTTTGTATAAGGCAGATTAAAGCGCCTCAGGTTTTAGGGGTTCCTGGGCACTTAAATAGGGGCGAAAATATCCACATTATTATTTTCTAAACAAAATAACCTGTAGGTATAGTAGGGGCTTTTTCATAATGGTCACAGAAGAACTAGATGACCTCACCAACTGAAGAAATTGTCAAGTGGTTTAACACTCCAGCATCTACCAAGCAGTGAAATATTTGTTTTAAGTGGTCTGACCCTTTAATTGTGCAAGACTCGGAACAGCTCATTAATAACTCTGTAGATGCCTGTAAATGAATAGGCGTCCTGCAGAAGACAACACAGAGTGAGCTGAGGTATGCAATCAGTATAGAGCCGGGGCACCAGGAACATCTGCTTTGCTGCTAATGGGATGCAAAAACATGAATTGACATTCCCCAGGATCTTATTAACAACCATGCTAGCAAGATGTAAGTTACACACTGTGGACCTTCTTATCTGTATCCTTCCTTTCCTCTGCCAAGACGTCCCTGGACAATTTTCTACTCACAGTCTCCACCACATCTGTTACCTACACCGGATTCCCAAGTATGATCTGGGACCTTATTTATAAGCAATTTGGACATATCTGAGACTTAAAAGGGTACAGCTAGATACGGCTAATTAGTCGGTTGTATTTCACTTGCATTAAACAGAAAATATAACTGTGGATTCCTGTGGTTTGATTGACTGCATTCAAAAATTCACTTTTTTTAAGGTCTTATTAATTTTCTAAAGTTCTGCTAGCATTTGAGAAAGTTTTTTTTTTCTGTTCATAATAACTGACCTGCCATTAACTAGCATGAGAGAAGACACATACAACTCCAGGGTATTTTATTTATTTTTTGCTTTAAATTTGTCAATCAACTATGGCTGCAATGTTCACATTCAACCCAAAACTGTTCCCCACCACAAGGCACATAGGTGCATATAGGTTATACCTATATACACATTCATGTACATATATGTGTATTTATATACCGGTATATATTTTCCCCACATACACTTTTTTTTGTATGGTCACTTAATTTGGACTTATATATTAGGTTGGTGTATACTAGTTTTAACTTCAATTTTAACTTCAATTTTATTTTATTCTGAAAGAGTTTTTTCTGAAAGTACAGTATTTGTTTATGCATATAAACCTTTTTTAGATACCTTTTGTGTGCACAGGTGACCCCTGTTATTGACATAGAGTAGGGTGTTCCTCTTATTAATTGGCTTTCACCCACCATTTGTTGATAGTGGTCACATGTCCTTTATGTGAATCATATATATTCTAACATTACAATTAATGTCTTCAGAATACAGCTGATCGCTCTTTAACATACAACACAATAGTAGGCCTATATAGAGAAAATGTACATATAGAGCAAGCACAAACTAAAATATATAAATAGCCAACATCATTACCGTCCCTAAAAATAATAGATATATGTTCCCAATTAAGGGATGGGGCATGGGACTGTGCGAATGCAAGTTGGGTATGTTGTATTTAGAAAGAAAAATATAAATATGACATATAATGTTATTAACTCTGGAACCGGTAAAACTAAGCGCAACTTTTTCTGCCGTATACGCGACCATGTGTCAGCGGTAAATAAAAAACAGTTTGAAACCCTGATTAGTCCATCATGGTCATGACACAAGCATGATGGGCTTCTTCGCTCTCGGGCACATTGCACCCAACGAAAGAGGAGGGGAGGTTGACAAACGCCTCCTACAATTAGAGGCCCGATGGATCTATACCCTCAAAGCGACCGTATACCCAGGTTTGAACGATAGTATGAGCTACAAGCCTTTTCTTTGATCCTTTTGAGAAATCTATCGGGGTGTGTTACCTCACGGCATGCTGATACATCTGTGCACCGATATGTGTCAACATAACTCCCCACATACCGCCCCTTTAACTCCTTTTAGCCCTTTTCCTTTACAGAGGTCACTCTATTTGCCAGCGTGCGATTCGATTTTTCCATCATATTGGATCCTGTTTTGATTCTCCCAACCTATAATTGATCCAATGGATCTAATGATGTCTCTCCATCTCCAAGCCCCTGCAATTCCAGAGCAGCCAAGGCCAGGTATCAACAATATGCGTAAAATGTATATCGCCAGTTTCCATTGAAGCTGGTATATTCCCATATTCTCTGTAGCAACTTTTAAACAATTAAATAAATGAATGAAAAATGGAGAACAGGACTAACGGTTTTCCCTGGTACACTGAAGTCATTTATATAGGATGCCGTACTTTGCATCTTTGATGACATCACACTCGGGAATTCCACAGCCTGACCTTTCCATATTTGTTGATTACTTTTTCATTTTATTCTATATATTTTTCACTATTATTTTTCCTGTATTATTGTCTATTTCTTATTGCTGCATTTTTTGTCACGTAAGTGCATTTTTGAGTTTATGCCTCCTTGTTGCCATCCCCACATGCACGGGGCTCACATGCATGTTCCTCTGCGTGCACATCTAGACACAATTACACATATTTTTGACATCCAGTTACCACCAAGTCACCCCGATATAGTAGTGCTTCAACAGGGGTACAAAGGTGTGAGACCCAGCATCACCTATCTGTTCCACCCTATGGGCGCCCAGGGGTGAGCACCAGACGCTATTATAGCCCTGAATCACAGCGGAGGCTATGATGCTGTGCTCATCCTCAGTAGTGCGCTCACTGCTATGCAATATTCACGTCTCCTTACTGGGATGTCTTATTGTACGTATGCTCCGCCCACATGGGCGTGCTGGCCCACGATCATCTCCAGCGCTGCGACGTCAGCATAGCTCCATCTGCATAGGAGACATCATTCCCAAGTCTCCCTTGCTGCACATAACCCGCCCATACCCACGATCTGACGTACGCAACGTCAGCGCGTCGGGGGGGTATATTAGGAGCACATTGAACACACATCAGCTGCTTGGGCCAAAACAGGAAGACGGTGATCAGACACACTGAGCACACATGGTAATCTTTTTGTCTTGTTAGTCAGCCGAATGTCAGCTCCGCTATACATTCAGGGCTGGACACATGCACTTTGTTGCAAGTGCCTTTACATACTATTTCCTTATTGAGCTCATCTTTATCATATATAAAAAATTATTTTCTTTTATACTTTTGATGCAGTGTTCGCTCCGCTACAGCGCAGCTCTTCCTTTCAGTACTACACCTAGGATCTACATATCACCTCCCCAGCTAGGGGATACAGTCCGAGATCGACATTTGGGCAAAAGTGCGGTCGTTTTAGCTGCACATGATAGTGCACCTCTACTCTATATAAGTATCAGCTAGCCATCTTTCTATAATATTAATCATTACATGTAAATATCCACACGTTTTGTATATTTATATAATATATGTTTTACTTTCTTTAACATGGTAAACATTTGACATGCTGCACCCGAGAGTTTAATTCTCTTGGCTCATTGTAATACTCTTAGGTCAATTATCTTGATCTTGGGTTCTTTTTGAACCAAATTAGATACTAGCAAATTTATAGGTTTTTGTAGATGCACACATAATATACTACAACATTATTCATAACATCTTTTATTTATTATTATAATGTTTCCTTTTTATCTGTACCATTAAGCATAAGGCCGGCCAGCTTGAGTTTTTCAGTCTGCCCCTTTCTCCCTATAGAATATTATTGTATCCAACTTTTCAAGTTATCCTGATGACATAGCGCCATCTATATGAAGTTGCAATCACTACATTATGTTCATCCTTGTTCTTATATGCTCCACGGTAGGACATCCGGTGTGTGCAAGATCCTTACACCCAACACTTACCTGATTTAGCCACTTCCAGCCATATTTCTGGCTGGCTCGTGACGTTGACTCCCTGTGGCCCGTGTCTGTGTCCATCGTGGAGGTATGCTGTTGCGCTCTATCTATATGTACATGTGGGGGAATGGTAATGTAGCATGACATACTCAAATGCACTTTTAATTAATATTATAATTTTCTTTCTTTGATATATATACTTTTTTCTCTTGCGTATTTGGTTTTCATATCTCAATTTTGATATATAAAAATATTTCATAGTATGTGTGTTGTCTATGTAGGCATGCCAAGTTTCTGTGGTAATGTTAGTATCATCTTTACCACAGATGGTTTTGTTTACTTTGTACTTTTTGACATTCATATAATTTTGTTTTCTCACTTTTGTAGATTATTGTATTTTTATATATTTGTCCCTGAGGAAGCCTGAACAGGCGAAACATGTTGGACCTCATATATATACCAAGATGGTGAAATACAATCTCTCATATGATCAATCTTTTTATACTGTATTTGTATCTAATGTGCTATTTAACTTATTAAAATATAGTTTTTTATGAATATAAATTTTGTCTGTAGTGGTTGATCGCTGCGGTTCCAGAGTCAATAACATTATATGTCATATTTATATTTTTCTTTCTAAATACAACATACCCAACTTGCATTCGCACAGTCCCATGCCCCATCCCTTAATTGGGAACATATATCTACAATAGTAGGCCTCTATACCTTACAACCCAACTCATGACTTTCTAGCCCAGTGTTTTTTAACTCCAGTCCTCAAGGCACACCAACAGGTCATGTTTTCAGGCTTTCCATTATTTTGCACAGGTGATTTGATCAGTTTCACTGCCTTAGTAATCACCACAGCCATTTCATCTGAGGCCCCGTACACACGGCAGAGAACCTTGACGGGCGGAAAAAAACATCGTTCCGCCTGTCGAGGTTCTCTGCCAGCCGTCAGAATCGGCTACCAGCCCGTCGGGAAAGGCAACCAGCCATTCATCCCGACGGGCCGTCGAGCAAATAGAGAACCTGTTCTCTATTTGCTCGACGGATTTCCCGACGGGTGGGGCTCGCCGAGAGCGTACACACGGCCGAGGTTCTTGGCAGAATGCGGCTCCCAGCGAGGTTCTCGCTAGTTTCTGCCGAGAACCTCGGCCATGTGTACGGGGCTTCAGGGAAATCCTGAAAACTTGACCTGTTGGTGTGCCTTGAGGACTGGAGTTGAAAAACACTGTTCTTTACTGCCACCCTTTGGGCAACTTTTGCTATTGCTATTTGATCTTTAGTATTGGTTCTGAGCACGCGTGCTTGTACTTTTGACTTTGTGTACACACGATCAGATTTACCTCCATTGGACATTTGTTGACAAAAAGTTTGAGAGCATTCACAGCGAATATTTGTCTGATGAAAAACTAAAAACAATTGTCCCATGGAGCATACACACGGTCGGATTGTCCGATAAAACACGTCCTTCGGACCGTCGTCGTCAAAAAGTCAGAACGTGTGTATGGGCCTTAAGATACAACCCAGCTCATACAATATTACTTGTGTCTCTTCACCACATAATATTGCTAATGTCTCTCTAAAATATAATATACAGTATCTCACAAAAGTGTGTACACCCCTCACATTTTTGTAAATATTTTATTATATCTTTTTATGTGACAACACTGAAAAAATTACACTTTGCTACAATGTAAAGTAGTGAGCTTGTATAACAGTGTAAATTTGCTATCCCCTCAAAATAACTCAACACATAGCCATTAATGTCTAAACCACTAAAAGTGAGTACACCCCTAAGTGAAAATGTCAAAATCGTGCCTGTTAGACACTTTTCTTCCCCGATGTCATGTGACTTGTTAGTGTTACAAGGTCTCAGGTGTGAATGGGGAGCAGGTGTGTTATATTTGGTGTTATCACTCTCATTCTTTCATAACTCAATTGAAGTTCAACATGGCACCTCATGTCAAAAGAACTCTCTCAGGATCTAAAAAAAAATAAGAATTGTTGCTCCACATAAAGATGGCCTAGGCTATAAGAAGATTGCCAAGACCCTGAAACTGAGCTGCAGCATGGTGGCCAAGACCATACAGCTGTTTAACAGGACAGGTTCCTCTCAGAACAGGCCTCACCATGGTCGACCAAAGATGTTGAGTGCACGTGCTCAGCGCCATATCCATGACGTCATGTCCATTTCTTTGTCTGTCCCTTTTTATGAAAAAAGATAAGAGGACTGCTCAGAGCTGGATTAACTCTTTGTGGTAAAACTGGGCACAGATGACTTGAAATCTTATACTGTACAAGGCACAAGCCTTAAATAAAAAATACATTTCGGGCTGATTGGTTTAGACGCGTGAACCAAACTGCTGACATGGAAAACTTGATACATCAAGCTCATGATATGCCTACTAAATTCACTGAGACCTAGTGTTGAGCAGAATATGCCATATTCGATTTTGCGATATATCTCGAATATATAGTCGAATATTCGAGATATATTCGTTAAATGCGAATATTCGCGATATTTTTTGGAAATGAAATGATTGCGAAATTTCGCTATTGCGAATGCGAATGCGAAATTTCGAGAAATGCGGAAGGAGCACTCTGATTGGCTCAGAATATTCGTGATATTTTATAATACAAAATAATTGCGAAATTTCGAGAAATGCGGAATGGAGCACTCTGATTGGCTCAGAATATTCGTGATATTTTACAATACAAAATAATTGCGAATATTCGGCAAATGCGGAAGGAGCACTCTGATTGGCTCAGAATATTCGTGATATATTACAATACAAAATAATTGCGAATATTCGGCAAATGCGGAAGGAGCACTCTGATTGGCTCAGAATATTCTTGATATTTTATCGTAATTTCGCAAAAATGCGAATGAGAAATTGATTGCGGAATTTCGACAGTAACACTCTGAAATCGAATATATGTGTTATTTTAGCTAAAAACAATATTGCGAATTTCTCGAAAATAATCGCGCGATATCGCTATTGCCGAATAATCGCATTGCGATTTTTCGGCAATATAAAATGATCGCTGCAGCTACTTGGCCCAAGGTCTCTAATCATACCAGCAATGCTTTAAGACGTCGATGGGGATCTCTAGGATGTGATCTGTTCTAAAAAAAAAATTGAAAAAATAAGAATATTCGAAATAGCTAATATTCACCGCGAAATTCGGAATATATCGCGAATACTCGAATATGCCATATTCGAGCCGAATATTCGCAATACGAATATTCGTGAGCAACACTACTGAGACCTGGGCCTGTTGGTTGCATTTTACCTCGACGACCGATTACACGTCGGCCATGTCTTAGTGATCCTCTGAAAGCTGTGGCGAGACACGATAACTCTCACTCTTATGATATATCACCTCCCCCATTCTGGATCCTTCTTCTTCCCCTCACCTGTTCCCCGTCCACCTGCCCCCCAACATAGAATGCATTCATATGAGGTTACATAATCAACTTGAGACATACTTCTGTTTAACCTGTCTAAGCTCCTCCCGTACTGTCATTCCCCCTTTGGTGTACTCAACTTCCCAGACGATCCCTTACTGGACACACATCCTCCCTCAACCTCCTCTGACGAGACTTAAGAAGAGATGCCATTATCCTGGCCACTGCAGGATGGCCACGCGCCCTTGAAGTTACCCTCTAACATTACTTCTTAATTGTACCATACGATGGGACAAAAGAGGGATAGCCAGTAGTGTTGCTCACGAATATTCGCATTGCGAATATTTGCTATGAATATTGCATATTCGAGTATTCGCGAATAACTCGAATATCGCGGCGAATATTCGCTATTTCGAATATTCGTATTTTTTAAATTTCGCAATCAAATTCGCAATCATTTTCGCATTCGCACTATTCGCTATTCGCACGTAAATATCGAATATTCGTGATATTTTATCCAAAAAAAAATAGCGAAATTTCGCATTGGCGAAATTTCGCAATTTTTTTTTTTTTTTATAAAATATCACGAATATTCGATATTAAAAGTCACACAAAAAAAATAGAGAAATTTCGCATTGGCGAACTTTCGCAATATTTTTTTTTTTATAAAATATCACGAATATTCGCGAATATTCTTTGAAATATAATATGGCGTATTCCGCTCATCACTAATAGCAAGATGTTGTTGTTCTCAAATGTCGATGCATTTGTGGTTGTTCTTTTCTTATACTATGTACTATGCAATTACACCATATAGCACAGCGGCTGCGACCGCGACGTTACTGCTCTTGCTGTTACTGTTGATGTATTGTATCATCTGTACTGTTCTTATTCTTCTCAATAAAATTTCATGGAATAAAAAAATAAAAAAAATTCGGGTTTTTTAAAGCGGAGCTCCACCCTCAATTTGACTTTCCATTAATATTAAAATGGCTCCTAATGAATGCATAATCGGCTATTTTTATAAAAATAACTGCTAGAGTACCTTATTAAACAGCAGCGCTTCCGGTCTGCACCCTCTCGGGTTAAAGTCGGGTTTTCTTCTGCTTCCTGTCCCGCGCTGTGTCTGCTGGGAGCGTTTCTCAGAGCTCTCTCTTTGCCAAAACATCGCGCGACTTTGTATTACAGGTAGTGACGCGGATGTAAACAAAGGAAAGGCGGGCGTTTGAATATTCTCTATTACAGCTCAGATGCCAGTGCGAGATCGAGCGGTGGATGCTGGGACAGCATCCACCGCAAAGAGGAAGTGCCTGCGTGTGGGATTAGAATGCCCACACATAAGATGGCAAGGGTGGAAAAGGATGATATAAGTATTTTTTTGGGACAGAATCTCAGCGGAGCGGCGGAGGGACACCGGAAACGTGAGTGCAGCACAGCAGTGCTATTAGACATTTAAAGAGACCAGAAAAAAAAAATTGATTTGGCGTGGGAGATCCGCTTTAAGTCTCTCCGATATACAAACCAACTGATGACTCTCTAACATACAACACATATCATGTCTTTCTAACATGGAAGAAAGATTGGCGGCTAAAAGAACATTTTGGTTGATAGCCCTAAACTACAAATCCTGTTGAGTCCTGGTCTTCTAGTTTTCTGGAAAATAGGATATCATTACAGAAAATACAAACTGTCAAAAAAACAGAAATCATAGCAGTTACCTGCTGTTAAATGAGCTACATGGACCATGATTCGGACCCCGGGTTTCAGCTCAAAATGAACCATGTCTTGATTGAGTTTGTTGATGAACACATCAGCAATCTGACAAAAGAAACAAATGTTTAATTAAAATAACATTTTCTAGTTTAGTTCTGGTTTCTAGTTTATCAAACCGTTATCATCCTTCTCACTGTTTAAAGTATTATTGCCATAACATTATTATTTTTTCATTGTGTTGCGGTGACCTTTGTTGCTTCTAGCAGTATGTGTATATGTATGCCTATGTTTTATTTTTTTTACAGTGATTTATTACATACAGCTTTTATTTTTGCTTGAAACTAATTAAAAAGGTAATTTACTGTATAAATGCAATATACTGTATATAATAGATAATGGCTAAAAAAAGATGGTTCCATCCTTCTGAAGAGAAAAGTAGATGAAGAAATTATCAGGGAAGTACTGTGATCTCTGAGTGTAATAAATACCTGGAAGTGTTACAGTCACACAAAATTTGCCACGAGTGCTTTTAAGAAAAAGAGACCACCGCTCCAGGCAAATGCAATAAGCAATCAATGTCCTCCTCAAAGACCGTGGGTGCTGGCAATGCACAAGGCAAAAAATCAATAAAAAGAATTCATGGACAAAAAAAAAACTAAAAAGGTAGCCTTTACTGGTGTAAAAAGGAAAAAAAGCACTACAAAACACAGCACAGCAAGCAGTGGGGTAAAAAAGGTGACGCGTTTCGCACAAACAATCAGTGCTTAGTCATAGCGAGTGCTTTTAACATGAAAAATGTACACTCATCGGCCACTTTATTAAGTACACCTCTTCAATTGCTTTGTAACATACATTTCTAATCAGTCAATCACATGGCAGCAACTTAATGCATTTAGGCATCTAGACATGGTAAAGACGACTTGCTGAAGTTCAAAATAAGCATCAGAATGGAGGAAAAAGGGGATTTAAGTGACTTTAAACATGGCATGGTTGTTAGTGCCAGACGAGCTGGTCTTAGTATTTCAAAAAATGCTGATCTACTGGGATTTTCATGTACAACCATCTCTCAGGTTTACAGAGAATTGTTTGAATAAGAGAAAATATCCAGTGAGTGGCAGTTGTGTGGATGAAAATGTTGATGTCAGATGTCAGAGGAGGATGGGCAGATGATAGAAAGGCTACATTAACTCAAGAAACAACTCGTTACAACCAAGATATGCAGAATACCATCTCTGAACGCACAACACATCGAACCCTAAAGGGATTGTAAAGGTTCATGTTTTTTCACCTTAATGCATTAAGGTGAAAAAACATTCAGCGATTTCAGCCCGGTTTACTTACCTGAGCCCTCGAAAGTCCCGTGTTCAGAACGTGCTTGATGTCGGCCCGGTCTTCTTGGCTCTTCATTGGAGAGACTGATAGCAGCGCAGCCATTGGCTCACGCTGCTGTCAATCAACTACAATGACGCGAGGGTCGGGGCCAAGTCTTGTAGTCGGTGGCTATGGAGCGCGCCAGAAAGTCTGATGAGTCTCGATTTCAGCTGTGACATTCAGATGGTGGGGTCAGAATTTGGTGTAAACAACATGAAAACATGGATCCATCCTGCCTTGTATCCACGGGTCAGGCTGGTGGTGGTGTAATGGTGTGGGGGATATTTTCTTGGCACACTTTAGTACCAATTGAGCATCGTTTATACGTCACGGCCTACCTGAGTATTGTTGCTGACCATTTCCATCCCTTTATGACTACGACGTACCCATCTTCTTCCAGCAGGATAATGCACCATGTCACAAAGCTCAAATCATCTCACCACTGGTTTCTTGAACAAGAACCTCTTCCCCACAACCCTGCTATGGAATTTGGACCCCGTGCTTTGTTTTTTATATGGGGTCCCCCTTGCCATCTGTGCCAGACCCTAAGCAGGAATAAGAGTCTGATATGTATTTTCAGGGGGGAGCCCACACACCTTTTTCTTTTATGTGTCCCCAATAACAACTTTACCAGACCCTCATTTAAGATAAGGGTCTGGTAAAGATGTAGGGAATCCTGGGCCATTTTGTTTCACGGATGCAAGTGGATAGAAAATTCCATTTACTGGCTATTTAAACAGCATTGTTTCTGCGTTGTAAATGTCTTTTTCTGAAGTGGGTCGTATACATTCTACGGATAAGGCAGCTTACAGGCAGGGTCAGGACATCCACAGACATGTTATTTAAATACATTTATATTTATAATGCTTTATTTTAAGCATTAATAAAATCTCTGCTCCCTGCCAAACTGAATTAAAAAAATATATATATGTTTTTGCATTGGTACATGTTCCACAGGGCAGTGCCCAACCTCCAGTACCATGTATTTGACAATCATTTGCCTATAGCCTAAAAAATGTTCATTGCTGATTTCTACTAAAATACGTCTCCCACTGACATCAATGGGGTTTAGGGTTCGGCACCCAAGCTCTTCCCAAACTGAACCTATGCTAATTTGGTTCAACACTGTTTTAGATCACAAGTACCTGTATATATACAGTATATGATATGTACAGGTTATGTACAGGTTAATTGTTTATTCATAATTTTTAAAGCATCTAAGTAATATAAGCCCACACTTTTTGCACCATTAAATTTAGATACATATAGGCTAATTGGTGGTGGGGGGGGGGGGGGGGGTTCCGCAATCCTCTGATTCTGCAGACAGAGGAAAACCCTATTTTTCAATCCGTCTGTGGATCGGATCGGGTGAACACAGACAGACGGTCCGTGTTCTTCTGACCCCCCCATAGAGGAGAGTGGAGAAAATACAGGGCGGTCCCTGTACAGTGTGCGGGGACCGCCCTGTCATCCACCGGCTCAGCGGGGATCAATCAGCGTAGGTTCACGGGGCGGATCATCACTGATCCGTCCCATGTGAAAGAGCCCTAACCGTAGTCTCTAGTTGGCCATACATGGATTAAAATTCAGCTGATTCAGCAGGAACCACCAAATTTTAATCCGCGTGTGGACACTGAAGAAGAACAGAAGTCAATCTACCGATTAACTTCTGTACAGCCACGATTTGGGGTTGGGATTTTTGTTGAAAGGGGGAATTTGGGGGTAGGTACTAATCTAGAAGAGGGAATAGTGGGGGGGGGGGTGGTTGCTAACAGTGGTGAGTTATGGGGATTTCTGTTGGAGGCGGGATTTGGGGGGATTTTGTGCTTGGAGACAGGGGGATTTAAAGTGGGGGGATGTGTACTAGGAGGGTACATTTTAGGGGTAGATGACTTGTGTTAAAAGAGGTGATTTGAGTTAGGAACATTTGGGTGATGGGGGAGGGGGGGAACTGAGCTGAGAGGGTACATTTAAGCAGGAAGGTGGATTTGTACTGGGAGGAGGGGTCATTTATGCTTAGAAGGTAAGCATGCAGATTAGTGCTCAGTGTTTTTGTGGGGGGATTTATGCTGGAGTGGGCGCAGTTTGACATTTTCACCTTGGGCTCTAGATGACCTTAAACATCTACCAATCAATTGATAATAACTGTAAATATTATTATCTATTATCCCCTTATGTGGTGATCATCTAGGACAATGTGGCCTCCAAACTGTGGTCGAGGGCCGGATCTGCTTGCCTTTATCCGACCCTTGGGGCACTATTCCTCCCACTGATACGAGACAATATTCTGCCATCTGACACCAACAATGGAGCACCATTTCTCCCACTGACACCACTAATGGGGCGCTATTCCTCTCCCTAATACCAGATGTTTACTCCCACCGATGCCAGGAAAATGTCCACTCCCACTGGCCAAAGTCCGGCCCTCCAAGAGTCTGAAGGACAATAAACCGGCCCTTTGTTTAGAATGTTTGGCGACCCCTGCTCTGAGGGAAAAATATAAAGTGAATTTCTTTTTCCAAAAATGAAAACTTATGATTAAAAACACAAAAATAATCATGTGAAAAACTCAAAAGACCAGTGTACTGTTATCAAAAAGTATATAAATATCAAACATTAATAATCAGGTCCTGAATTATTATATGTAACTGAAAGTCCACACTCATCTGTGAATTATTAGGGTGGGGGAGTCTCCTCGCTGTCTGAATCCTCAAACGTGTGGATGGGGGAATCGGGCAGTTTTTATTTTGTTCAACTGGCTGATTGAATGAAAAAAAAAAAGACCTATGTATGGACAGCTTTAATAATTTCCTAAAAAGTAAAAAAAAAATGAAAACAGAAAAAAACTATTACAATTTTTTTTTTGTTTGAAGTGCATGAAGTGTTTCTCCATATAAGTCAAACATGATAAAAGGTGAAAGGGCCCTCGCTAAAAGACGCATACAGATGAAATCATCCGGTATATGCAGAATTCTGTGCGCAGCCGTCGTAGATAAAAAACTTCATTGACATCTGTAGAGTACGGCATTGGGGAAATGATATAGAATGTTCAGTGCGATTATGCAAACCCACAAGCATGATTTTTTTATTTGTCTTTGTATGTGACAAATCCATCCATCTGCTGGGACAAATCCAGAGGGAGCGTGGGAAACAGCGAGCGCTCCGTCTATCGTTAAGCATCTCCTGCGTTTTATTCAAAAAGACGATCAAGTAGCAAATTCAATTTTTTGTAAATAATGCTGCAAGTCCTACACTATCTGTAAAGATCGCAAGACACAAAAACAGCTTAAAAGGGAAATGCATAAAAAAATCTTAGATTTATTTTTTAAAATATTTGGTATATACCGTATTTATTGGGGTATAGCGCGCTCCCACGTAAAGTGGCCCCCATTCCTGTGGAAAAAAAGTTTTTTGTACTTACAGTTTTGGTGTCTTGCGCGGCGTCCATCGGCGGTCTCATTGGGTCTGGCTGCGGCTTCGGGTGTCCTCTTCGTCGGGTCCGGCATGCATCTGCGGCTTCGGGTGTCCCCTTCATCGGGTCTTGCATTGGTCTGCGGCTTTGGGTGTCCTCTTCGACGGGTCCGGCGTGCGTCTGTGGCTTCGGGTGTCCTCTTCGACGGGTCCGGCGTCCTTCTGCGGCGTCCTCCACGCTCGATCCCTGCTTTCCCACGCCGAGTTTGAATACTGCGCTAACATATACCGAGCGCAGTACACTCGTGTATAGTCGGGCAGGCTACTCTCGCGCTCACGTCCTGGACGTACAGGAGCCGTGCCTGCCCGACTATACACGAGTGTACTGCGCTCGGTATATGTCAGCGCAGTATTCAAAACTCGGCGTGGGAAATCGGGTATCGGCGTATATTGCGCCCCCACGATTTTGCCCTGATTTTCAGGGCAAAAAAGTGCGCGGTATATGCCGATAAATACGGTAGCTACTAGAAGAATATGTAGCCTCCCATAGAGAGAGGCAGGAATCACACCATTGAATATAGTGATGTGTCACTTTCTGCCCAAATCAGTCCTGTTCGCAACCAACAATGTCTTGCTGGGTTAGATAAAAAAATAAATACAAACAAAATAGAAAGGCTGAAATGGCTATGGATCTTGAAGAACATTCTGCTCTAGGTTTTCTTTAGTGGCAACCACATGTAGGTCCTAGGCTTTTAGCTGTGGAAAGAGTGGATCTGCCAATCTAAAGACCGATCCTAACCCTTCAGTAGATGAGCAAGTGGCTAGGCCTTCCAACATAATTTCCTTAAGGAAAGCTGGATATTTTAGCCCCTATGCCTAAATAGCTTCCTTTACCTTAGTGCAGTCCTCCTTCACTTAATCATCCTTCAAATTTGCTTTTAAATGTCCTTATTTCTTCTGAGAAATCCTCACCTCCTGTCTGTAACTACACACAGTAATGCAAGGCTTTCTTCCTGGTGTGGAGAAAGCATCCTGAGAGGGGAGGGGGTGAGCAGTAGTGTCAGGACGCACACTAACACACAGCTCCTTTCTCTATCTGCAAAGTAGAGAGTGTCCTGACACTCCTGCTTGCCCCATCCCCCCTCAAGAGCCTTTCTCCACACCAGGGAGAAAGCCTTGCATTATTGTGTGGAGTTACAGACAGAAGAACAGGAAGTGAGGATTTCTCAGAAGAAATAAGGACATTTAAAAGCAAAATGGAAGGATGAGGTAAGTGAAGGAGGACTGCACTAAGGTAAAGGAAGCTATTTAGGGGAAAAAAAATGCTTTACAACCCCTTTAATACCAGCAACACTAATAACATCATAGACGTGCACACAGGGTGTGCCAGATGTGCCTTGGCACACCCTAATCATCTATAGTTGGCTAGTGTCTTGAATGACATACACAATTATAGGGAGGAATCTCCACTCCCACCTCCTCCCCGAGCAGTCTCAGTCACTTCCAGCTCTCAGGAGGACTGCAGGAAGACCCCCCCCCTTGTGTTCTTCTAGTACTGCAATTAGGCTTGAGTGGGCAGGATAAGTATGCGCCCAGCCTTAGAAATCACGCCTGACCCGCCTTCCTCTGGTGGGGTGTCATGTGTCAGAGAGAGTGTGTTTAGTTTAGTTAGGGGTATCAGAGTAAAGGGGACTGAATACAAATGCACGCCACACTTTTCACATATTTATTTGTAAAGAAATTTGAAATCCATTTATGATTTTCCTTCTACTTCACAATGTGCCACGTTTTGTTGGTCTATCACATAAAATCCCCCCCAAAAAAAACATTTAAGTTTTTGGATGTAACATGATAAGATGTGGAAAATTTCAAGGGGTATTAATACTTTCAAGGCACTGCAGGTAAGGATGTCAATAGGTGGCCCCACCCCCTTGTGACATCACAAACTGATGCATGCTGGGTCAGTGATGTCACAAGGGGATTCCTGCCCCAAAGCACTCCCACATGTTGGTTCGGGGGAGGTGCTCACCCACCCCACCTGCCGGGCTGCGAATACAAAACGCATCAAAAATGCAACACTTGCGTTTCTGGTGCGACTCCAATGAAGTCTATTACGTGCAAAACGCAATCTATCGCAGGGAAAAAGTCCTGACCCTTTCCAAAAACGCACCGACTAAAAACACATAGATGTGAATGTATATCAAAAGAAACCATGTTAATTGGACTGTAGCGCGTTCCTGCAAATTGCAAAATTCACCAAAAAGCATGTAGAGTTAGGCCCCATGCACACGAGACGCTGGTAAACTCGAGTTCAGAGGCGTTTGGGCATTTTTTTCAACTGCCCCTGAACACATTTAATGTTATCCTATGTGTCCATGCACACAATCACGTTTTTTGGCATTTTAAAGCAGTTGGGTTTAGGGCCGTTTTTTCAAACCCAAAATTTTGGGTTCAGAAGCTGTTGGCGTTTTCGCGTTTTTGCGTTTCAGACGCAAATCGCGGCAAAACGCCACTAATCGAGGCAAAACGCGGTACCGGCGTTTTGCCGCGATTTCGTTTATAGGCGTTTTTAAAGGTGACCTATTTTTTACATTAGAAATCTCAAAAATGATGGCAAATGATGAAAAAGCATTAAAAAAACTAAACAACTGTAATTGCTTGCATTGCATTGTGGACAATCCACAACTTGTGGTAGGTGACGTGGCCAGGTGACATGACAGGTGAACAATCCACAACTTGTGGCAGGTGACATGGCCAGGTGATGTAGCAAGTGGACAATCCACAACTTGTGGCAGGTGAAGTGGCCAGTTGACGTGACAGGTGACGTGGCCAGTGGACAATCCACAACTTGTGGCAGGTGACGTGGCAGGTGATGTGAACAGGTGATGTGGCAGGTGACGTGGCCAGTGGACAATACACAACTTGTGGCAGGTGAAGTGGCCAGTTGACGTGACAGGTGACGTGGACAGTGGACAATCCACAACTTGTGGCAGGTGACGTGGCAGGTGATGTGAACAGGTGATGTGGCAGGTGACGTGGCCAGTGGACAATACACAACTTGTGGCAGGTGACGTGGCAGGTGATGTGAACAGGTGATGTGGCAGGTGACGTGGCAAGTGGATAATCCACAACTTGTGGCAGGTGACATGGCAAGTGGACAATCAAATTTCGAATTTTTCAAATTTCGAATTTTTCAATTTTCGATTTTTTCTAAATTTCAAATTTTTAAATTTTCGAAATTTAGAATTTAGAATTGTGAAATTTTCGAAATTTTTAAATTCGAATTTTCAAATTTAGAATTTTCACATTTCGAATTTTCAAATTTAGAATTTTCAAATTTAGAATTTTCAAATTTAGAATTTTTCAAATTCTGAAATACGAAAATTGAAACATTTAAAATTAGAAAAAAAACGATTTTTCGGAATTTCGAATTTTTCAATTTTCGAAATTTCGATTTTCGAATTTTTCAGTTTTCGAAATTTCGAAATTCGAATTTTTCAAATTTCGAAAATACAAAAATTGAAAAATTCAAAATTTCGAAAATTGAAAAATTCGAAATTTGAAAAATTCGAAATTTAAAATTTCGAAAATTGAAAAATTTCGAAAATTGAAAAATTGAAAAATTCGAAATTTTAAAATTCGAAAAATTAGAAATTTGAAAATTCGAAAATTCTAAATTTGAAAATGCGAAAAATTCGACATTTGAAAATTCGACATTTGAAAATTCAAAATTTCAAAATTCGAAAAATTCTAAATTTGAAAATTCGAAAAATTCGAAATCTGAAAAATTTGAAATTTGAAAAATTCGAATTTCCAAATTTCAAAAATTGAAAAAATCGAAATTCAAAATTTCGAAAATTGAAAAATTCGAAATTCAAAATTTCGAAATTTGAAAAATTCGAAAATTTAAAACATTTCTCTGGATAAGTATGCAGCTGGACATACATATTGGTAAAGTAGCCAACTGAAAATCTCTGTGCCATCAACAGATGGGTCCAATAGTGACGAGCTCTGCCAACGGATCTCTCCCGTAGTTTGCGACGGTGTTGAATCCTCAGCAAGAGCAACGTATGGACAATTTCTTGGCATATATTCAATATGGGATTCATTTAAAAAAAGAAGAATCAAATGAAAGTATGCAAGTCTGCATACGAAAGTCTGCTGCTGCTGCTCTCTCTGTTGAAAATGGCAGAAATAGTTAAAAATATATAGCTTTCAGAGCTTTGGGAGGGTCTACAATGTCTGTGCTATAAACGCTGATAGCCGGAAACGCGCCAAAACGCGGTAAAACGCGGCAAAACGCCGCGAAATTCGCGGCAAAAATGGGCGTTTTAAACGCCGGTTTTTGCCTTTGAAAACGTGAGTTCAGATGTGTTTGCATTTGCTTCTCGTGTGCATGGGGCCTAAATGATTGATATCTATATACTCAACACAATCCCATTTTATATATTATACAACTATTGCATTACATTGTGTTTGTGTGCACTAACATTTGGTTTAGTAAATATTTGCACAAATATTGTTCGACATAAAAACTTGCAACTGTCACCATTTTATTTTCCAGAGTCTGCTTTGAGAAAATAAATAAATGTTTGGAAAGGTTTAGGATTTCCAGCAAAAAAAAATAAAAAATGTAAAATAGTTACCCTGGTGGAAAAATGGTTAAGGAGACATCAGGGATCTATTAGACATCTGCACTCTATTAGAGCTCCTCATGTACAGATTGTGCTAGGTGAGCTTTTTCTTCCCAGCCAGAGAGATTGGAGATTGACAGCTCTGAACCAACCGCTCCTGGGTTCATCCTTCACAGGGGAGATCTGCAAACAGCTGTTTGTTCATTTCCTGCCGCTCTCCATTCTGACACCCGATAAGATGGTCCCAGGCAACCAGGGGGGACAGGTGAGCTCAGGACACATTGCAGGGTGGGGGACCGGCTATATTACTATTGTATGGGAGAAGCCAGGAGTAAAAATGTCCATGAAACTTTGTGTACAGGCTGGCTCTGCCGCTGACATAACAGTTACATCCAGGGCTGCTGTTAGACATCATGGGGTCCAATACTGCCAACCTGACAGGGCTCTACAGCCCCCCCCCTCAAAAAAAATATCAAATGATATTTTTGCTAAAAAATACACTAAAATTCTTATTTAATGATAATGACAAATATCAATATATGATTTCATATTCGAAATTCTATTTGAAAACCATTTAAATTAGAATTTATTATTTTCAAAATTCAAAGTTTTGGAAGGTTATATTATTATATTCTTTCTATTACATTCTATTAGTTTTCTATTCTTTTCTATGAATTAATTTTCAATTCTATTCTATTCTTTTTTCTATTCTATATGAATTCAAATGTATTTTATTCGAAATTCTAATTCTGGAAGATGGTTAGATTCTTTATTATTTTATTCTATTGTATTGTTTTTTTCTATTATATTCTATTCTAATTGATTTTTTATATTCAAACTCAAATTTATTCTATTCAAAATTTGAATTTCGGAAGAAGTTTATATTGTTATTTTCTTCTATTCTTTTTTTTCTATCCTTTTTTATTATTTTGTTTTTAATTCCATTTTATTCTATTCACATTTGAATTCATTCTATTCAAAATTAGAAGTCAGGAAAATTGTTATACCTTTCTATTTTATTTTATTCTATTTTCTATACTCTATTGTTAAACATGTAAGTTAAAAACATATTCACACATGTGACAGTTGCATAGAGCTGTCTTAGATTTTTAGGATCCCATATGTTGGTTGTCATGGACCTTGGAATGCTAAAGTGTTTCTACTTGAAATCTGTTACACAGTGGGGGGTCTCTGCCATGTCTTAAGGCTAACTCCCTCTCCAGAAGGCCTCATTGTTCTGTGTATGGCTATTGTGTACATTGATTGCCCCCTGGGGCTTCTGTCTCAATACACATAGCAGCCTTTCTATTCAAACTATCCAAACAATCTCTGCTGAGTCATTTTGAAGTCCTCATTTGCATGGAAGAGGACCTGAAGGGGGACTGCATGGACTTTACAATTGACCAATAGGAAAGCGGTTGTTGGGGGCGGGATGTTCCAAATTCTGTATAAAAGTGTGTTGTGTACTTTCATTAAAAGAGTCCTGTTTACATACAGCCTGCCTGGTGTTTGTTCTAATGGATCTCGAACGGCACATAGCTGTAGTTCGGATCCCGGAGCCTTGGATGACTGAACTATCAGACGTTGCAATCTGCAATCTGATCCAGAGGAGTGTTGGGAGAGCGGAAGCGAGCGAGCAAGGGTCTTGTCACATTGGACAACGCGTTTGCTGGGCTGCCCCGTTTCATCAGGGCCTTGGATCTGAGTCTAGAAGATACTGTATAGTCAATGTGTGAAGTACTGCAAACATCTAGTCCTACAGGTCCATGGCCCCCATAGCCCAGTCCTCCAAAAGTTATCAATATTCTCAAAAATTGTAAGTTGTATAAATATAAACTTGAAATTCAAAAAATGAATCAGCTTCCCTTAATAAATGTTTGATCTCTATATTGCCAAGAATTTTAGCTAATATGCATGACACAGGACTGCAGGCCTAATTGAATCTTCTCAGACCATAGGGAGGGTGGAATACTGTTTGGTAGGGGTCTGCAGTTCAATAGCCCAGTGTAGCTCACCATGTGGTAATGGTGGTAAGACCCTATAGAGATCACGTTTATTAAGGGAAGCTGATTCATCTTTTGAATTTCAAGTTTGGATTTATACAACATACATTTTTTGAGAATATTGATAACTTTTAAAGGACTGGGCTTTGCCCACCATGGACATGTAGGACTAGATGTTTGCAGTATTTAACACATTGACTATACAGGTATTCATGTACTCTGATGGGCTGCAGATAGGTACTTAGGTACTCTGATGTGCTCACAGACAGGTACTCTTTATTACTGGGGAAATCTGGGGACTGTGCTTGATTACTGTAAATGGTAACTCATTGTTACATCAATCTTCACCTCACACTGGATCAGTGTGTGAGGAGGAGAACCCGGTAACAGCGCATTACCGTGGTTTGTTGACATTTGTGACCGACTATGATAGGACACAGCTGGTCATGTGGTAAAGAGCAATTTTCATTGGCTCTATACCCTGATCAGAGATGGTCTATGTACAAGAGGCATGCCTCACCCCGAACACTGTGTTGTGCACCCCCGGGGGGTGTGCAGGAGCGGAGAGACTGGGAGGACGTCATATGCCACCCACCCAGGGGGCAGGAGAGGTTCCTGCTGGCATCATTGTACATCCATCTGACTTTTTTTATTGTAAATTCCGATTGTGTGTACGCGGCATAAGAGGGGATTTGTCTTCACTGTGGAGAGATCTCTTCTCACTTCCCAGAAGTGGAGGTACCCCCCCCCCCCCCCCCATGATAAAAAAAAAATCTGACCTTTAAGCATTCCATATATTCATAATAACAATTATTTATAAAAAAAATACAAAAAGTTTTGGCTTCAGATATACTTTTACAATAGAAAAGAGTAGAACTTGCTGCCATTTCATCGAACATTTAAACTTTTGATCTCCTGTCATCTCAGCTCAATGAAAATAATTAGTGCTCCGGACTATTTTTGGTTCCTTTGCGATCTCCACTAACTCTTCTTCATCTTCTGAATTAAATGTGTTGTCAAGTGCTGGAATAATCCTGTAATAGGGCTCATTTTTCACGAGCCATTTTTCACCAAGGACAAGAAATGAATAGTAACATCTAATTAGCAGGAAAGATTAATAATCTTGCGATTAGTGATAGACACTTAAGTTTGATTTAGGTCAGCGGTTGCGGCAGAGTCGAAAATTTCCGTGCGCCAGCTCAGCATTTAAAAAACGTTGGTGGTTTTCTTCGGAACGGCCCCACCGAGACCCTTAATCCGCGCTCCTGCACCTGATTCACTGGAGCCTTTGGATTTTCTGATTAAGCAGGATCTAGGTCGAAGATATTAAAAGCAGCATAACAAATTAGATGATGTTTTATTGCCGAGGTGGAAAGCGTCCAATTTCAGGAGAAATTATGGCGAGGCTTCGAGAAATGGTCCAAGTTTTTGTGTCCTTCACATTGCCAACTGATAATGGGACAAAAGACTACTTGTTGCTTTCAGGGAAAATCTTTCTTTGCTTTATCGCTATTTATATGCAATTTCCACTAAAACCTCTCAATAGGTAACAATAAAATTGCCAACTGGTGAAGGAGAAACCTTTTTAGTATGTCAAAGACCACCAAACTATTTCAACAAAAATCTCTGCGTAAAATCATATGTGTATACCAATCAGCCATAACCTTATGACCACCCATCTAATATTGAGTAGGTCCCCTTTTTTTGCCGTAACAGCCTTGACCCCTCAAGTCATGAACTCCAAAGTAACATCCACATGAATGGATGGACCCAAGGTTCACCTACAAAACATTGCCAAAAGCATCACACTGTCTGCGCCGACCTCCCTTCTTTCCATATTGCATCCTGATACCATCTCTTCCCCAGGTAAGTGACGCACGCACAAGGCCATACACATAATGTAATAGAAAACATGATTCATCAGACCAGCACACCTTCTTCTATTGCTCCATGGACCAGTTCTGATGCTCATGTGCCCACCGGCGGCCCGCTCCAGTTGTGGTTTGACACAGTGGGAGCTAATCAGCAAGTCTGGTGGACTCAATGTCCGCTGGGACCCACCGATCGTTTGGGACACAAGCAGAACGGTGGTCTGCCTATGTAAACAAGGCAGACTGCCATTCTGTCAGTAAGGACCCTGTGTTTCTGCAAAGCAGGAACACAGATCTCTGCCTTCTCATACAAGCACCTCCCCCACAGTAACCAAGCACATTTTAGGGACACATTTAACCATTGGATTGCCTTTTATGTTAACCCCTTCCCTGTCAATGTCAGTAGTAGTGTTGCTCACGAATATTCGCATTGCGAATATTCGCATTGCGAATATTCGCTACGAATATTGCATATTCGAGTATTCGCGAATAACTCGAATATCGCGGCGAATATTCGCTATTTCGAATATTCGTATTTTTTCGCAATCAATTTCGCAATGAATTTCGCAATGAATTTCGCAAAAAAAATTTTACGTGATATTCGTGATATTTTATAAAAAAAAAAAAAATAGCGAAATTTCGCATTAGCGAAAATTCGCAATATTTTTTTTTTATAAAATATAGCGAATATTCGTAAATATCGAATATTCGTGATATTTTATCCAAAATATGTTTTTTTATAAAATATCACGAATATTCGATATTAACGAATATTCGCGAATATTCTTCGAAATATTTGCGAAATATCGCAAAATCGAATATGGCGTATTCCGCTCATCACTAGTCAGTAGTAAAGTGACAGTGCATATTTTTAGCAGTGATCAATGTATTAGTGTCACTGGTTCCCATAAAAGTGTCACTTAGTGTCCGATTTGTTCGCTGCAATATGACAGTCCTGCTATAAGTCACCGATTGTCGCCATTACTTGAAAAAAAAAAAATTATAAATATATCCCTTTGCTTGTAGATGCTTTAACTTTTTTGCAAACCAATCAATATATGCTTTTTGGGATTTTTTTTTACCAAAAAAATGTAGCAGAATATTGGCCTAATTGATGAAGAAACTAGATTTTTTTTATTGGATGTGTTTTATAACAGAAAGTAAAAATATATATATATTTTTTAATTGTCATTCTTTTTTTGTTTATAGCACAAAATAATTAAATCGCAGAGGTGATCAAAAGAAAGCTCTCTAACACAGAGTCATATCGCAAAAAATGGCCTGGTCATAAGGGGGGGGGGGGGTTAACCTTTCGGTGCTGAAGTGGTTAAAGCAAGCCCTTATTACCTCTACAGCTACAGGCACTGTGGAGTAATTCATGCTTGAATTTTACAGTAGAAGTGATGTCATATTACCTTCTTCTCTCCCTCTGAGAAATACTCGGTCTCACATCTCACTCATCTATTTCCCTTCATCCTTTTCCCTCCTCTCCATGCTGATTCTGCTCACCCTCTTCCCCCTTCCAGCAGTGACTCAGCAGCCCAGCTACCCCCGGTCCTCCCTTCCTGGCAGCTTGTCAACCTTCTAATCTAAACAGAGCAAGTATTCTGATAAAACAGTACACAGAAAGTTATAGCAAGCAGCTCAGAGATCAGGCTTGAAGAACATTACTGTTTCTTTTGTAAACTTTGCAAATAATTTTCTTTGCAATACTTGCAGCTACAGAGGTTAGTGAGGGCTTCTCTTCCTGGTGGACTTTTAGTGTGTTGTAGGAACAAATAATTCAAGGTGGGTAGAAACAGAGGTATGAACTATGGTGTGGAATGTCACATCTGAATTCCCAAGAGTTATAGAAAGTTAGTGAGTGACTTTACCCTCCTATATATTTAATTTTGGGTGGATAAATGCTTTAAAGTCAATCTTCAGTTTTAAGGAATGTCTAAAAAATCGAATTATATGTAGCTCTACCCCCTCAGGAGCCGCTGGTTAGATTTTTGTCATCTAATCTCAAAAAGGTTAATTTGCCCCTTTAACTAGCTCAAACCCTCCCTTGCCACACCGGATGAGTATAATTGTATAATTGTATTGTGGCCCCTACTTAGCTGGAGCCACAATAGCATACAATGGTAATACAATGTAAGGGGTTTGAATGATTAATAATAACACACAGGTATTACCACAAAGAAAACTCTGCAAGGGCCCTTGCGAGAGTTGGCAAGTAAACAAAGGGGTCTAAACTAAAGGTAATACTATTTAACTACAGTTACTATAGGCAGTCTATGCTCACAAGCTCCCTCTAACGGGTAATCCTGCAAAACAGTTAATGCAAAAGAGTTTCTAACCAGGCCTGGTTCAACAGCTCTTAAGAATCCTTTAAACACAGTCTACGTTGTGGCCGTTGGTGCACTTCTTAACTTTGTAATCCAAAAAAGGGGGATAAAGGATGAAATAAGCTCAGTCAATGGGATAACAATGAATACAAATGATTTTAGACTTATCGCTAGCTAGCGTCAGCCAATTCTGAGGAATAACTCAACTTAATAGGCCTCCCTGGTTCAGTCAAAGATTAACATGTGTCTCTGAACTATGGAGTGACACTAAATGATCTGTCAAAGTAAAGGGGCTTGAAAGGTGGGCATGTACCCTCTCACCAGAACAGGCCCAATCCGTCTGAATCCTTCTTAAAAGCTTGTCGGTTAATCACTGCTCCATAGCACCCGATCTCCGGTATCAGGCTTCCACTGTTTCAATTGTCAGCTGGCAGCTTCTCTGGTCTCCTGAAACATGAGCTGGATACTCTTGGCCTTGCTTCTCTAGGATGGTTGGCCTTCCGATGAATTCAGGCCCCAGGCTTCAGGCCTAGCAGCTTGGCTGTGTCGCTCTACACAGCTCCGCAGAGGAGACAAGACAGGTCCAGAGAGAGCGGGAAACAGCTGTCCTTAAGTAACCTCCCCCATAAGTCTATGCGGAGGTGTCACATGTTCCATATCTCCCGGTACTTCTGGACCCACAATGCATAGCTTCTTAAAGACATCTTAACCTATATACAGGTGTGGCAGAGCTCCGGGGGGGATTCAAGCCTATCAATAGTCTCTGATAGGATGACCCCGCTACATATACATAAACATATCTACTTTCCAAAGCTCTTCTGACTTCTGATCAGTGGCGGTGAGTCCATTGTGGGCGCAGGAACGCCACCCCCTCTCTCCTGCACCTGTCATTTAACAATAGATATATTCATGCATTACATGAATATATCTATTATCGTCGCTGCCGCCCACTATCCAGGTGTCCGGCCCCCTGTTGAGTGCCGGCCATCTGATTAACAGTGGTCGGTGTGTTTTGGAAGTGCCTGATTAGAGCCAAAGGCACTAATAGGCTTCCCGATTAGAGCCTGTGGGCTCTAATCGGCTTCCAAATTGTTAAACAGAGAGCGCACAGCTGTGCGTTCCCTGTTTAAACCATATTGTGTTAGGGAATCGCTTCCCTAACACTGACGCGCCTCTCAGCCAATCAGGTGCACTGGGTCCGGTTACTGGTCACCTGATTGGCTGAAGCGACATCGAGGATGGGAGAAGACATCGAGGGAGTGAGTGAGTGAAAAAATTATATAGCACTGCACATGCGAACTGAATCGCCTCTAAGCGCTCATTTTCCATTTCTCCTTTGAAACTCAAAAGAGATGGGTTTTGATCTTTCTCCTAAAGGCCAAGTGATTCTCCTCCAACCGAATGCTGCTTGGTAAAGCGTTCCGTAGTCTGGGGCCTTGGACCGCAAATCTCCTTTTTCCTTTGGACTTGTATCTGGCTTTGGGTATCTGGAGTAGATTTTGGTTGGTGGATCGCAGAATGCGATTGGGGTTGTAGGCTTTTAGTCTTTCGCATAGATATTGGGGGGCATTTCCCAGAACACACTTATGCGTCAGAAAGCGTGCTTTGAAAGTAATTCTGTTGTTTACTACCAACCAGTGAAGGCTTCTCAGTGAAGGTGAGATTGATTCCCATGTTTTTTTCCCAGTCAGAGGGAGCGCAGAGGAGGACGGCGCTGACCCGAGGAAGGTAAGTGCCAGGCTGGGGGACAAACTGGTGGCATTTGGGGACAAACTGGCTGTATTTGGGGACAAACTGGCTGTATTTGGGGACAAACTGGCTGTATTTGGGGACAAACAGGTGGCATTTGGGGGGAAACTGGCTTCATTTGGGGGGAAACTGGCTTCATTTGGGGGGGGGAGGAGGAATGGCGGCGTTTGATGGGCACAGTGGCTGCGTTTAATAGGCACAGTGGCGGCAATTGATATTTTCTGATGCTTCTGATGTCACAGGTTCTTCCTCTTCTTCTGCACTCAATGATGCTTATGATTTTATGTGTGAGCTCCATTTAATGCAGAAGTATTGTGAGCCCAAGCCTGTGTAATGACAAACCCCTAGGGGTGTCCATGACCATGACAGCCTGGACTCACAGAAACTTAGATGAATGATGATGGCTATCATTAAGGCTGGAAGAAGAAAGCCATCTGGTGGAAAGGGAGACCTTCTGCTGGGACCATGCAGACTGAAGGCAGCTAAAGCTACATTTTCTATATGTACAAGTACGGAGCTGTTTTTATTTGTATTTTTATTTAAAAAAATGGATATCTACTTTAACATTTCTGGATGTCATAGAGTTAATATACCTGTAAGAGAAGCCTTTACAGAATGCTATTGTTTCCCTCATTGAACTCCGTTATGAAGCCAATGAAGTATGATTGATTTAACCTGACGGCCAGATGCAGCTGTGGGCTTTCCCTGCTTCATTCGTGTCTCCTGGAGAGCTCTGAGCTGCTTCCTCCTCCATGCTCCCTCTCTTTATGACCACTGAGGCTCGGGGATTTCAGAAAGAAAAGATTTCTCTGGAATGCAATATTCTTGCAAAAGCCAGAGGGGATCCGCTTTACTTATAAATGTGTGAATTTGTGCATTCTATTCCCAACCAATTTAGACGAGGCTGGGAGAATACCTCATACCACCTTTGTGTTTTCATATATTCCAAACACACCCACAAACTGAGGAGGTCACTTTGTTGGGTAAAGCGGTATTGATGAGGACACTCAAAAAGTACAGGAGAGACTTTTAAATAATTAGATGAGAGGGGGGCAGCAATCTGATCAGTTTGAAAATTAATGGATAAGTTTTAGTACTTATTGTAGAATGTATAAACAACCACACTCCAGTCACTGACTTGTGCAAGTCAGTATTCTTTTTATCTCGCTTAGCAAGTAAAAGGTTGTATCAGTTATTTCTTGGACTGTAATTCAAAACCAGCAGCAGCCTGTATTCTGGAAACCCCATCAAGGTGAGGGCGCCGACAGCTAGTAAGCAAGTCCAAAATGACAAAATCTTTTGTAGTTTTGTTAGAAGTGGATGATCTCCATTGACCTGCCTCATGTAGCATCTCAGTACTCATTACTTCTCTATGAAGTGCTCCAAACCCTGCCTGCAGATCTGCAGAAATAAAAGCTGAAAGTGCCGAGAGAGTGTTTGGGCCGGAGGTTCTATAAACTTGCAGATCTAAGGTGTTAAAGCGGTAATTCAAAATAAAGGTAAAAAGCCTGAAGCACTAGATAAACATACATTACCGTAAGATACATCATAAAACATCAAAGTATATACTTAATCACCGCGTTTAGTATCTCCGAAAAAGCAATGCTTAAATAGTGATTTAAAAACATTCAGCAGAAGCAGAACTATAAAACACAGCAAAACAAATATATTCATGTTAGAGAAGTTGCCATAGTTCCATAAGATGAAATCGTTAAATATGATTTGTAGGAATAACAAAAAATATCTATCTATCAAAAAAAAAGTCTAAAAAGGGTTGCAGCAGAGGTATAGTATTTTTTAAAAATCAAACAAATAATAAATGGCATATTGCCAGTATGTGGTTTATATTTTTGTTTGATTTTATTAGTTGCTTTTTAGTGCCTGTGTTCTGACGAGAAATGCCCCCCGTCAAATAATGGCCAGTTGCTATTGCGCATGCGCATTACGGAGCCGCCGAAAGCCTCCGAACATCGGAATTTACGATCAGCTGTAGACGCGCCTGTGCTGACATTGTGGCAGACGCTCCCGATGCTCGTGCAAGTGTGCAAGGGGTGGATTTCTTCATGATGGGCGCATATGAGGGGCTGATGCCTACAGAAGGGGGCATATTTTGTAATGATGGGCAGTGCTATTAAGATGGGGGCAGAATTTTTCATGAAACTCAAACACAACTCCTAACTCCCCGAAAACATGTGTAGGAAGAATAGCAGAGATATATTTGTTTAGGAGATGTGTTTGAGTTTCGTGAAAAATTCTGCCCCCATCTTAACAGCACTGCCCATTATTACAAAATATGCCCCCTTCTGTAGGTATCCACCACTTACATGCACCCATCATGAAGAAATCCACCCCTTGCAGACTTACACGAGCATCTGGCACAATGTCTTCTATTGTGCGCAGCCGCCGTCTACAGCTGATCGTAAATTCCGATGTTTGGCGGCTTTTGGCAGATCTGTATTGCGCATGCGCAGTTCCGACCAGGCATTTATCGACAAGGGGGCATTTCTCGACAGGACAGCAGTTCACACTTACACCGTGCGGAAGTTGCACCCCATTCATGCGAACTTCTCCGGGTGTGTATGTTAAGTTAACGACACACCGAAATCGGTTGGCAGTGCGATTTGCAGAATCGAATTGCATGGATGTGAACACCCATGCAATCTGATTCTGGTGCGGCAAAAAAAAAAGGTCCTGCACAATTTTGGTGTGGATGCGGTGCTATTTGAGCCATACAGAATAATGGCTCAAATCGCACTGCTGAAGAATTGTATGTGATTTGCAGAATTAGATCTCATAGATAGATAGATAGATAGATAGATAGATAGATAGATAGATAGATAGATAGATAGATAGATAGATAGATAGATAGACTAAATAAAATCGGACGTTTAGGAGCAGTTGGGCGTTTTTTTAAGCTGACCCTGAACTCTCCTCTATGTTATCTTATCAGTACATGTACACAGAGCCGTTTACAGTTGTTTTTAGGCAGTTGAGTTTAGATGCATTTTTTGGAAAGCAAAAAGATGCGTTCAGGACGGATGTTCAAAAGGCATTTAAGGTTCCATGTACACGAAACGTTTTTACAACTGCTCCTACAGTACCTGTCCACGAGAATGTGTTTCCAGCTCGACCACATCGTGCTGGTTCTCGGCGTCAGGGTACCGACATCTTGTACTCGCTGAAAAAGGAAAAGCACATTCCAGCGAGCGCGACATAGAAATGACGGGGATCCAACTTGGATTTCCGACAATGCTAGACGCTGTGTTTGGTATGAATCATGAGGGGGAACTCCATGCCAAATTTTAAATAAAATGTGATGCGTGTACCCGGCGGCCGCGGTGTCCGTCAGGTACACGCGATCGGCGGTGACAGAGCAGGGACGTGGAGCTGTGTGTGTAAACACAGAGCTCCACGTCCTGTCAGGGAAAGAGGAGACCGATCTGTGTCTCTTGTACATAGGGACACAGCATCGGTCACCTCCCCCAGTCACCCCCCTCCCCCCACACTGTTAGAACACACCCAGGCAATACATTTAACCCCTTCCTCACCCCCTAGTGTTAACCCCTTCAATGCCAGTCACATTTATACAGTAATTAGTGCATATTTATAGCACTGGTCGCTGTATAAATGTGAATGGCGCCAAAAATGTGTCAAAAGTGTCCGATATGTCTGCCGCAATATCGCAGTCCCAATAAAAATAGCAGATCGCCGCCATTACTAGTAAAAAAAAAATATAAAAAAAAAATCATAATTCTGTCCCCTATTTTGTAGGCGCTATAACTTTTGCGCAAAGCAGTCACTTATTGTGATTTTTTTTTTTTTACAAAAATACGTAGAAGAATACGTATCGGCCTTAACTGAGAAATTGTTTTTTTTTTTTCAAAAAATTGGGATATTTATTATAGCAACAAGTAAAAAATATATATATATTTTTAAAATGTCGCTCTTTTTTTGTTTATAACGCAAAAAATAAAAACCGCACGGGCGATCAAATACCACCAAAAGAAAGCTCTATTTGTGGGGAAAAAAAGGACGCCAATTTTGTTTGGGAGCCACGTCGCACGACCGCGCAATTGTCAGTTAAAGCGACGCAGTGCCGGAAGCAGAAATTTCGCCTGGGCACGAAGGGGGTTTATGTGCCCAGTAAGCAAGTGGTTAAAGCTCTTTTACTAGCGGCGGGTCTTCCTCGTCGCCTTCTTTACTCTTCTTTTCTTCCGATGTTGACTCCATGTTGAGGGCAGGTGGCGTGCTCAGATACGGGTCTGGTATGGATTGCTTTTTTTTCGGCAAAGGGGGGTTCTCCTTACAATCCATACCAGACCTAGGGGCCTGGTATGTTCCTAGAGAGGAACCCATGCCGTTTTTTTATTTAAAATTTGGCGTGGAGTTCCCCCTGATTCATACCAAACACAGCGTCTAGAATTGGTGGGAATCCAATTCAGATCCCTATCGACTTTTTCCCATCCCGGCGAGCTGGCTCGTCGCTGGCTCCTGCGACGGGGCTCATAGATGGTCGATCTTGTGGAGCGAGATTGACACAATATCGCGGTCATCTACTGTAAATGATTAAAATTGACAGATAGTAACCCACTTTTAAAACGTATGCTTTGCCACATGCCGCGTGTAGCTGCGTTTTGCATTTAGAAGCGTTTTAAACAGCATTTTTTTTTTTTTGTCGTAAAATTTGTATTTGTTTTTCGGAAATTCTGAGCGTCTGTAAGCGGCATTAGACTTTTGTGATGGCTGTATTTTTCCTTTCTTAGGCTTTTTTTCTGCTATTTTTATTTGACAATCTGGCCAGTGAGTCTGCTGTTTTTCAAAAGAACAAGCTCATTTGCAGAAGTATCAGACACATGAAGGAGACAAACCATTCAACAATAGCAAAGGTGCTTATAATGATCAGTTATCAACACACAAAAAAAAGAAAAAACTTTTGCTGTAACTACTTATAAGGCCTAATGCACAATGAACAAAATACAAAGCCTAGAAAATGATTGTATTGTATTCATGAATTATATAGTACCTGCGTCAAATCTTCTGTTTTCTTCTTGGCTTCCCCTGGGCTGTCTTGGTGGGGCAGAATAAACAACTCAGCTGAGGTAGGTAACCCTGGTAAGATGGCAACCAGAATCTGCTTACTGTTGACTCCCGTGGCCTGCACAGAAAGACAGAGGTAAATTGACATAAAAAACACAAACCAATCAGAGCAGTGACTTCAAATGTGGTCCACCCCCAAGGACACAACTAATATACAAACTATCCACAGTAATGATGAAAATGAAAGAAAACACAACATTTTGGGATGTCACCAGAACAGGAGTGGAGAGGAAACCTTCCAATGGGGATACTAGTTCTGTGACAACCAGGGATTCCCTCACTTTAAAGCGATTTCTTCTCATTTCCTGTTTTGGGTACTGGACAGCAAGTAAAGAGACAGTCCCCAGTGACAAAAAGAAGAACTATATTCGATTTTATTTTTGACTTGTAGCTTTATCCTTTGCAGTCTTGAGTCTTCTGGTAATAAAGCCATATCGTGCAGCATACTGTTTTTATCCTATTACCTACTATAACCCAAGAAGTTTAGGAATCCAGGCCTTTTTTAGCCCTCAATCCCATGAGGTCATTAGGAGAAACATCTCACTGACCCCCCTCTTACAAACCAGCAATCAATTCATATCACCGGTTAGTTCATATTCTATTGTACCATCTCATGTTGTGGAATGAAATGGGTCAACCCCTTGGCTGCAGATAACAGCAAATTGGTAACTAATTAATGTTATATGCATACACAATACCAGGGGTTACATAATGGTGCCCATCAAAGCCCCCCTTACATCATGGACCTTAATAAAAACCCTCCTTATATCAGGGTCCCCATCAGAGTTCCCCCTTGCATCATGGTCCCCCCTTACATCATGGTGCCAATCAAAGTTACCTATTACATAATGATCCTCATTAGAGTCCCTCCTTATAGCAGGGTGCCCATCAGTGTTCCCCTTACACCATGGTCGCCATTAGAGTCCCCCCATACATCATGGTGCCTATCAAAGTTCCCCCTTACATTATGGACCCCAATCAGTGCCCTTCTTATATCAGGGTCCTATCTGAGTCCCCCCTTGCCATGGTGCTAATCAAAGTCCCCCCTTACATAATGGTCCTCATCAGAGTCTCTCCTTACATCATGGTGCCCATCAAAGTCTCTCTTACATAATGGTTCCCATCAGAATCCCACTTACACCAAGGCCCCCGATCAGAGTCTCTTCTTCCTTATATCGGAGGACAGCTCGGCTGATCTCAGAAACCCTCAGAAAAGTTTGCAAACACACTGGAACAGAGTATTTCCAAGAGTTTCCGAGTACTTCCGAATGATTGACGGTATTCCCGGATAGCTCGGAACGGCTCCGAACCTTTTCCGAGTGTCACCGATGCCCCCGCACCTCTGGCCAAATGCGGTACTGCACACCCTATTAGCTTGAATTCTGCACGCAAACCGAGTCAGGAGTTTAAAAAAAAAAAGTTGCTCCTTATTCAAGCCGCTTGGTAACCACATTACTCATAAACCAAGGTTCCGCTGTAGCAGAATACATTTTGGCCTAAATTTATTAAAACAAATAGATTTTATCGGATATGTTTTAAAATATTGTTATTTTTTTTCTCCACATTTATGGTCTTTTTTAGTTCATATAATAAAAAAATAAAAAACCCAGAGGTGATCAAATTTCACCAAAATAAAGCTCTATTTGTGTGAAAAAATGTATATAAACTTCATTTGCTAACAGCTTTATAACAAAACAATTTCCAGGTAAAGTAGCTCAGTAAAAGTAGTAAAAAATGGGGAAAAAACCTTTCGGAGGTCAAGTGGTTAAAAAAAAAAAAAAAGTTTGTTTATGAGCACAGAGCAAACTAATTGTCATCCAGCTAGAGTTTACATCTACTTTAAGGAGTTAAACTGATGAAGCTGGCAGCCAGGGGCCGACGCAGAGGCGTAAAATTGGCTGCCGATGGCTGGAAACCAGGAGCCAGACGCTTTCCCGCTGCGCTCTGTTTGCAGACTGCAGGTTTAAATCTTGACCATTCTAATTAGCAGACAGAATTTAGGTTCAAACGCAGCTGGCACCCGACTCGTGGCAAGGTGCACCTGTCCCCCAGAGGAGCCGCTCAGGGGAATAGGAGCCAAGCAAGCGATTTGCCGCACGCACTCACACTAGCTGATTAATTGCCATTGCTAGCCTGGCTGAGCATCCAGGCCGCCTCTGGGTATCGCGGCAGAACAGGGGATGGGGCCACAGGGCTTTCTGCCTCCCGACTTCTCCTCTCTTTAACGACGGCATTCAAATTTAAAAAAATAAAATAAAAAGTAGCAAGGAGAATCTTCCTCCTCTGTCTTATTCCGCCCCCCCCCCCCCTCAAGTCCTTCAATAATGTATACAGGTGCTTTAAGAAATATAAGGAGGAGAGACGGTCTCCAGTAAGTTACAAATCAGCTGTGTAAGGGCTAAACAGATGGACGCGGGGCTCAGAGGGCCAAAACGTGGCGCACGCGTAACATGTTCTTTAATCTCTCAACTGGAAATACGTGACTCCGAAAATAGGCAGGTCCCTTGCTGCCACTTCTGCCTTCTACACAAAAGTTTCTCGTTAGAGAGATCCAGATTGCTAGCAAGGTAACGGGGAAATAACAGCTGCAAGGAAGCAATTCCGACTAACAAGAGGGGAATCTTTTTTTTTTTTTTTTGTCAGAAGGAAAAAATTAAGGGAACTTCACACTCAGACGTTAAAACAGACACTTATCGGGACTGGTCACAAGACTGAACATTTCTAAATGTTCCTCCAACATTATTTCCCAGGAGCATGCTTACAAGGTTTTAACACGATGGCACCTGGTTCAATCTAGGACAGTGCTCTTCTAAACAAGTGCTTCATGGGTTGTAATGCAGTTCATGACTTTAGATGCATCTGGTGGATGCCCCTTTGTCACCACGTCTAAAGTTTTTTGGCTCAGTCTATTCCATGGGAAGCTAGTAGCTACTACAGAGAGATCCATGGATAGCTCTCAAGTTTGATCAGATACTGTACATGGCTTAAAACACAAAGATAGATAGTTCAAACTGTTAACCAGTAAGGAATATACATCAAAGCGGCGCTTCCGTCAGTAGAAAAAAACTGGGTGGCTAGTAGACATGTGCATTCGTTTTCGTCCGAATTTCAGGTATTTTCATTATCGTTTTAACAAACGATAACGAAAGCACAGAAAACGAAAAACGAAAGATCCGACATAAACGAATGCTTTATATTCGTTTTCGTTGCGGTCCAATATGCCTAACCTTAAAGCGGAGTTCCACCCAAAAATTGAACTTCCGCTTAACCCACTCCTCACCCCCTTACATGCCACATTTGGCATGTCATTTTTTTGGGGGAGGGAGTGGGGGCTTCACGAGGAGTGGGACTTCCTGTCCCACTTTCTCCTTCTGCCGAGGGGCTGAGCCGATCGCCTGTCCAATGGGACGGCGCAGCGCCGTTCGCGCATGTGCAGTGCCGCTCACGCACGCGCAGTGGGTGCCAGGCCATGAAGCCGAAAGCTGTCACGGCCGGGTGCCCACACTTGGAATGAAGACGCCGGACGGGGAGGGGGGGAGAGGAGCGGAACCATGGAGAAGGTAAGTGTATGTATATTAAAAGCCAGCAGCTACACTTTTTGTAGCTGCTGACTTTTAATAAACATAAAAAAAGGCTGGAACACCCTTTTAACTCTATTAGTCCAATATTATTCTATAAAGAGAAAAGATTCGACATAGAGAGACATGAAGATTCGACATAGAGAGACATGAAGAGTCGATTTTTTTTTTTTTTTAGTTTCTGTCGAATCTTTTTTTTTTTTCTTAGAACATTCGACAAACACCATAATTCTTCAATGACAGATTTAACATAGAGAGACATGAAGAGTCGATTTTTTTTTTTTAGTTTCTGTCGAATCTTTTTTTTTTTCTTAGAACATTCGACAGACACCATAAACCTTCAATGATGGATTCGACATAGAGAGACATGAAGATTCGACATAGAGAGACATGAAGATTCGACATAGAGAGACAGGAAGATTCGACATAGAGAGACATGAAGATTCAACATAGAGAGACATGAAGATTCGACATAGAGAGACATGAAGATTCAACATAGAGAGACATGAAGATTCTTCAGAGAGACATGAAGAGTCAAATTCTTTTTTTTTTTTTAAAGATTCTCTCGAATCTTCTTCTTTTTTTTCTTTTTTTCTTAGAACATTCGACAGACACCATAAGCCTTCAATGACAGATTTGAACTTAATTTGGATTTTCAGACAAATGCATTTTTTTACGAAAAACAAAATAAATAAAAACAAATTTCGGGACTAACTAAATCAATTTATTTTTCAGACGGAAACAAAATGTGTGCACATGTCTACTGGCTAGTATATGTACATACACATACCTGTATATGCATAAAATACTTAAAACAGAAAGATAACTAGATGCTGGTGAGGAGAAAGTCTCCAATAGGCACAGATGGAGTTTGAAGTTTGAAGGTCACCAGACCAAACGAGATAAAATGCCTTTATCGATATCCTGCTGTGTGCTCTAAACCTCTTAGGCCCCTTTCACATTTATACGACTTCAAAGTCGCGCGATTTTACCGCGATTTTGCCGCGATTCGCGGCCGCAATTTCAATGAATGCCTGTGTAAGTGGCATCAAAATCGGACCAAAGTAGTGCAAGGACTACTTTGAAGTCGGCACTACTTAAAATCGTGCCATTATGAATGGTAGTCATTGAAAATAATGGAGAATGACTTGTCATACGATTTTGCAGTCCAAAATCGTGGGACAAGTCGTATAAGTGTGAAAGGGGACTAAGAGCCCTTTCACACTTACACGACTTGTCCCACGATTTCATTCTCCATTATTTTCAATGAACACCATTCATACTGGCACGACTTTAAGTAGTGCCGACTTCAAATTAGTCCTTGCACTACTTTGGTCCGATTTTGATGCCACTTACACAGGCATTCATTGAAATCGCGGCCGCGAATCGTGGCCAAATCGCGGTAAAATCGTGGCTGTGAAATCGCGGTAAAATTGCACGACTTTGAAGTCGTACGAGTGTGAAAGGGACCTTAGTCCCCCTTCACACTTACACAACTTGTCCCACGATTTTGGACTGCAAAATCGTATGACAAGTCATTCTCCATTATTTTCAATGAACACCATTCATACTGGCACGACTTTAAGTAGTGCGGACTTCAAAGTAGTCCTTGCACTACTTTGGTCCGATTTTGATGCCACTTACACAGGCATTCATTGAAATCGCGGACGCGAATCGCTGCAAAATCGCGGTAAAATCGCGGCTGCGAAATCGCGCTAAAATCGCGTGATTTTGAAGTCGTACAAGTGTGAAAGGGGGCTTAGGCCCCTTTTACATTTATACGACTTGTCTCACGATTTTGTACTGCAAAATCATATGGCAAGTCATTCTCCATGATTTTCAATGAACACCATTCATACTGGCACGACTTTAACCACTTGCCTACTGTGCACCTACACCCCCTTCCTGCCCAGACAAAATGTAAGTTTCCGGCACTGCGTCGCTTTAACTGACAATTGCGCGGTCGTGCGACATGGCTCCCAAACAAAATTGGCGTCCTTTTTTTCCCACAAATAGAGCTTTCTTTTGCGCTATAAACATAAATAGAGCGTCAATTTTGAAAAAAATGCAATATTTTTAACTTTTGGCTATAATAAATAACCCCAAAAATATATAAAAAAAATATTTTTTTCCTCAGTTTAGGCCGATACATATTTTTGGTAAACAAAAATAAAAAAATTAGCGTTTATCGATTGGTTTGCGCAAAATTTATAGTGTTTACAAAATAGGGGATAGTTTATGGCATTTTTTTTTTTTTTTACTATTAATGGCGGCGATCTGCGATTTTTTTATTGGGACTGCGACGTTATGTCGGACACTTCGGACACTTTTGTGACATTTTTGGGACCATTTACATTTATACAGTGAACAATGCTATAAATATGCATTGATTACTGTATAAATGTGACTGGAAGTGAAGGGGTTAACCACTAGGGGGCGGGGAAGGGGTTAAATGTGTGTCCTATGAGTGTTCTAACTGTAGGGGGAGGGGGGGTGACTGGGGGAGGTGACCGATTGTGTCCCTATGTACAAGGGACACGACCGCTCTCCTCTCTCCCTGACAAGGACGTGCAGCTCTGTGTTTACACACAGAGCTCCACGTCCCCGCTCAGTTAGTGAGCAATCGCGTGTGCCCGGCGGCGATCGTTGCGGCCGGGCACTCGCACGGGATCCCCGCAGAGCGGCGGGTGCGCGCGCGCCCGCGGCTTTAAAAAGACATCACGTCATATGACGTGATGTCAGAACAATGGAGTCCTCCGCCCGCCGTCATTTGACGGTGGGCAGAGGACAAGTATTAAGTAGTGCCGACTTCAAAGTAGTCCTTGCACTACTTTGGTCCGATTTTGATGGCACTTACACAGGCATTCATTGAAATTGTTGCCGCGAATCGTGGCAAAATCACGGTGAATTTTTTTTTTAGAGGCTCCAAAGTGTTATTTGGGTGGGACGGAGCCTCCACTCCTAAACCTTGGGAGCCAGCGCACATGGTGTTAACTCTCACAGAGAACCACCCATTAAAGCAGGAAGTGGTGCTGGAGGTGGTGAGTGAGTTTTGGAGAGTGCACCTGTGAGGACAAGATGGAAGTCTGTTAGCTGCACAGTGAGGACTTTTGGAGTGCAGGGGATGAAGACTTGTCTTGCGACAAACCGTATGTCAGACTTTTTGTTGACGCTGGAGCCAAGCGGACTTTTATGTTATAGTTTTCTGACATGCTGAGAAAGCCTTGTTTTGCTTTTCTGTGAATAAAAGCCTTTTTCTTCAAAACAACGGTTTAAGCACTGAATCCCTGCTGAGCTATAGCCCCCAAACGTTACAATTGGTGTCGAATGCGGGCACAGTGCATTTGCAGGTGCAAAACCGTTTAAAACTAATAACTACTTCCGGTTCCGGCGCCGCATGGAGTAACAGCTCCTCTCCTCGGCTCCCGCAGCGCGACCTAAACCGGCCTGTAAAGCCAGCCTGAGACGCCCAGCAGACCACCCTCCACCTCAGGAGTCACCCCTCAGACTCCATGGACCGCTTCGTGGAAAAATCGGGTGCGCGCACCCAAACAGCCCAGGCGGCGCCAACGGCTTCCCCGCAAATCGAGGCCCCGGTCTCGGCCTACGCGGCGGCGCTGCACACGGAGATGGAGGTAAGCGGCAACCTATCCCCGTCTCCTGCACCACACACCCCAGGGACACCTCTAGGAGGGGACAACACCACAGAGCGCATCGCCCAAGCAGTGGCTGCTCTTTTGTCCCCCATGATTGCCGCGTCAGTAGAAAAAGCGGTGAATGCAGGGATGGCGCAGATCCATAAGCAGATCAAAGAGCACGGCACCAGGCTCAATGATTTGGAACACCGCCTATCGAATGCTGAAGATGAACTTTACCAGGCCCAGGCTACTGAACATGCTCAGGATAAAACCAACCAATATATACTTCAAAAACTAGATGATTTAGAAAACAGATCTAGAAGAAGTAACCTTCGTTTTGTAGGGGTCCCTGAATCGTTACAGACAGCCGCCCTCGCAGATTTCTGCGCGCAACGAATACCCGAGGCCCTGGGCCTCCCGGGCCCCTGTGCAGTGGAAAGGGCCCACCGCATGGGAGCATTTAACTCAGACCGCAAAACACCTCGGCCTATCATTGCTAAATACCTGAACTACGCTGACAAATCCCTTATACTACAAAAATTCAGGCAGGCCAGACAGGTCCAGATTGATGGACTAAAGATCCTGATTTTTGCTGACTATTCCATGGAGGTATCAAAAAAGAGGAAGGCATTCCAGCAGGTGTGCACTGAACTTTTTCAACAGCAAGTGAAATTCACTTTGGCCTTCCCGGCCATACTCCGCCTCAGAGCCCCCAATGGTGAGCAACTCGCCTTTCATGACCCCTCAGAGGCCGAAGCCTTCCTACGCTCCCACCATCAGGGGCGGCAGTCCCAGACCCCGTCGAAAGCCCCCCCACTTAACCGTCCTCAGGACCAGAGAAGCCCGCGCAAAGACTCACCTAAGCGCTTCAGGCCCACAATCTCAGACCCCTCCCGGATCACCCTAAACCTGACCTGAGCCAGCTCCTATAATCTACTGGCCTTACCTTACCACCCATCTGGTATAGAGGGATCAGCTCAGTCGCTCTCTTTCTCTTCTTTGGTCAGAATCATGCTCCTGTATGACCTGCTCGGGGGGGAACGCCTCGACCCCCCCCTCTCCATCTACATTGGAAGTGACTCCCTACAATCGTCCAGTTGTGGTATATCCTTATATTTACTGACTGCCCTGTTTGAAGTTTCTGTTTGACGGATCCTGGTTGCTTATCTCGTTATTGTTCTCATTGCTACCCAGCTAGAATGTTTTTTTTTTTTTTTTGCGTTTATACTGTTTGTACTCTGTGTTATTACAACTGCCGTTATAAGTGTTCTCTTTACGCAGCCTTCCCCCGGTATTACTGCGCGCCTTGCTTATGCTCTCCCTTGTACCGACTTCTCCTAGCCGCATGAATCCGTCCACCCATTCACGGGCTCTCAGAAATCATGCTGGCTGTGTCGAGACATGGGAGCTGGCCCTCGCTGTGATCCCATGCGGAAAAAAGTGAAGCTCTCACATTTTTTGTTAGGTTTAATGTTTATGTTCCCTTTTTCTCCCTCCCCCCTCCCCTCCCCCGCTCCCCCCCTTATCTTAGGCACTCATGTCCACGTATGCCCTTTGACATCAAGCCTATGTGGTGCAACCATTACTTCCCTCCTCGATCGGGTAACCCTCCCACAAACCGCTCCTTTCCGCGACAACATATATGCAATGTCTTCTCAGACCCCCTCCTTCACTGACTACATAACATGAAAATAGTTTCCTGGAATGTAAAGGGACTTAGATCCCCCAATAAGAGGATGAAGGTCCTGCGTCATCTCAAAAGACTTAAAACTGACATAGCACTCCTGCAGGAAACCCATCTGACCACTTCTGATTTTCACCGCATGCAGAAACTATGGGTAGGCACGGTCATGGGTTCGGACGCCGTTGCCCGTAAGGCAGGAGTCCTCCTGCTAGTTCATAAGAATCTACCGTGCACGGTTATTGCAGTAAAATCTGACACCAGTGGACGACTTTTGACCGCCCATGTAAAAATAGGAACTAAGGAATTACTGATCTCCAATGTTTATGCCCCTAACAGCCCTGGTAAAATCTTCTACAGTACACTGACTAAATGGCTACTACAAAACGCCCACCTCCCCCATCTAGTAGGAGGTGACTTCAATGACTTCATGAACCAGATAGATGACAGATCCTCCCCTAAACACACCGGGCCACGATTTGCTTCACCCACCCCGACGCTTTTTGCGTCCACTATGGACTCCTTACACCTCCGAGACCTGTGGCGCTTACAACATCCCGCAGACAGGGAATTTACTTTCTATTCCAACCCCCATACCGTTCTTTCTAGGATTGACTACTTTTTCGTGTCCGACAATCTGATCCCCTTGCTTTCAAACGCAGATATATTAGACATAGCCATCTCGGACCATGCTCCGATCTTACTTAACGTGGACAACCTCGACCTGCCCCCTCACCCCAGAATTTGGCGTTTCCCCTCGTACCTTCACAATCAATCCGACTTCCAGCATTCCATGGAGAAGGCATGGTTGGAGTACTCCTCAGCTAATGCCTCTCACTCTGACAATCCCAACCTCTTCTGGGACGCTGGTAAGGCGTTTCTCAGGGGTCAGATTATTTCCTATGCCTCCTCTTTCAGACGCAACACCCTGTCAAACTACAAATTGGCCAGTTCTAGACTACACCAGGCCCAGAGGGCATTATACTCCACCGGATCCCCTAGCGACAGAGAGGAGTGGTTAGCAGCAAAGAGCTCTTTCGACACTTGGGCAGACACCCTAGAACTGACTAAAAAAGCAAATTTGGACGCTACCCTACACAGGTTCGGAAATAAATCAGGCAAACTACTCTCTAGACTATGCAAAGGTTCCTTTCGTCCCACCCACATCACGTCCCTTAGAGATTCCAAAGGTACCGTAAACACCACACCATCGACGATAAATAAGGCTATGCTTCAGTATTACTCGTCCCTTTATGCCCCTGACCCAATTGATACACAGACAGCTCAGGCCTTTTTGGACAACTTGAACATCCCTAAGGTCTCCCCCTCCCAACTAGAGGCCCTTAACGCTCCCATAACCCTCTCTGAGATATCTGACACCATCCGCAAGCTCACCCCCTCCAAGGCCCCTGGCCCCGACGGCTTCACCGGGGAGTTCTACAAGACCCTCCAGACTCTGGTGGAGCCTACCCTTCACAAGGTATATATGGGCATGTGGTCCGGCGGCCCCTATCTGCCGTCAGGCCGTCAGGCCACCATCAAGCTGCTGTCTAAGAAGGGCAAGGACCCCCTAGAGCCAGGATCTTATAGGCCCATCTCCCTACTTAATCTGGATGTCAAGATCCTGTCTAAAATTGTAGCCAATCGACTCTCTGACATCATCCCCTCTCTGATCCACCCTGCACAATCAGGCTTTGTGAAGGGTAGAACAGCCACCCTTAACATACGAAAAGTTATGCTGGCACTGAAATACGCTAAACAACATCCAAACGGCGACTTTGCCATCATAACGTTAGATGCGGAGAAAGCCTTTGACAATGTCAGTTTTGACTGGCTTGCTCTGACTATGTCGAAAATGGGCTTCTCTGGCCCCTTCTGTCATCTCATAAATTCCATGTATTCCTCCCCCACGGCGAAACTGGTGGCCGCGGGTCTACTCTCAGAAGAATTTCACCTACACAAAGGCACCCGTCAAGGCTGCCCTCTATCACCACTCTTATTTAACATTGCCTTAGAACCCTTATCCAGACACCTCATTCAGATAGCACCCCTACACGGTATCCCGATTGGCGACTCGGACCTACGTTCTTCCCTCTTCGCGGACGACGTCCTTATTTTCTCAGCCGACCCCTCCTCCGATATGTCCACCATCAAACGAGTATTTGACACTTTCCGAACCTGCTCGGGCCTGCGCATAAATTATGGTAAAAGTGAAATACTCCCCTTGGGAACTGGGCCCACCCCCTCCTGGTCCCATAGTTCAATCTTCTCGGTTGCCAAATCCCATATTACCTACCTGGGTATCTCGATAGGAAAAACGCCCTCCTCCCTGTATTGCCTGAACTACCCCCCTCTGCTAGTAAAAATTTCTCAAGAACTGGTAAACTGGATGGATTTGCCCCTCTCGCTTCTGGGTAGATGTCACCTTGTTAAAATGGTCAGCTTTGCTCGACTACTGTACCCGATGCAGACTATACCTCTGCTCCTTCGCCACAAAGATATCAAACAATTTGAATCGGCTGTTTCGAAATTTATATGGCGGGGTAAGAGGCCCCGCATTGCTTTAAAGAAGCTCTTTCTTCCCAGACGCGAGGGGGGTGTTAGTCTCCCAAATGTAAGAACCTATAATTTAGCTTGTTTAATGAGGATCGGCCTAGATTGGATCACGCAATCTTCACGTTATTCCAATTACCCCCTGGAATCTGCCATGGCTCATCCCTTCTCCCTCGTAGCTCTTCTTCACAGCAAAAGGAAAGCTGTCCCGGCATTATACCAACACAACCTACTGCTAAGGGACACTGCTGTTGCCTGGAGAGAAATCAGGAAAAGTCTTCGGCTGCCCCAATATGTTTCTCGCCATGTACCAATCCAAGGTAACCCGAACTTCCCCCCTGGCATGGAACACAAGCCTTTCAAGATCTGGCAAGACAAAGGTCTCACTAAGTTCTCATCCCTCTGTGACACTTCAACCGGTCGTCCCCTAACCTTTGAGGCGGTGGCCGCCGCCTTCTCGCTCCCTCCTTCCCATATATTCCATTTCTGGCAATGCACCAACTATCTGAAAACTACCTGCTCGGAGGCCGCAAAACGTTTCTCCTTCAACTTCTCCGACCAGCTTCTCGCGGACGACTCATACAGAATTTCGGCCATTTACAAACCTCTTCTCCTTAAAACCACTCCTCCTCTACATTCATCATCCGCAGCTAATTGGAGTAAAGACTTCCCTGTTGATAATCTAGTTGACAAGCTACTTCAAGGCCTCAACAAGGTCCAACGTCTGACCCCAAATGAAATCTGGAGAGAAACCCAACTTAAAATCGTCCACCGGGCCCACATGCCCTTTCTCTACTCCACAACGGAGCGTGCTACCGCTCACTGCCCCCTGTGTCACCTTCAGAACCCTTCCCTAACTCACCGTTTCTGGTCATGCTCGTTTATATCCTCCTTTTGGGACAAGGTGCTGGCCTACATCTTCAACATCACCTTACTAAACCTACCCAAAGACCCTCTGCTCCTTATTTTTGGTTACTGGGACCCCCTACTACTGCAATGGTCCCGATCGGCCCACCCGGCACCTGCAATTGTCAACAAAGACTGGTCTTTGATATGTCTCCTTGTCGCACGGAGAGCTATCCTGAAAAACTGGACGTCTACTCTCCCCCCCACGGCGACCCAAGTGCAACATGAGCTCCTCCTGCTTCTCTACAAGGAACGTGCAACCGTCGACTTCAACCACGAATCCTCTAGATCCCGTTTCTTGTCATCATGGGGCCCCTTTATGACAGCTTCACTATCTACGGAGGAATGCTCCAAGTTTGAACACTACACTTTCTCCTACTTCAAATCTCCACCACCATCCGTACCTAGGAGGAACAGCTCCCCTTGATGTTAACTGCTTGAGTTGCCACAGCTCCCCCCCCCCCCCCGAGTGCCACCCCCCTCCCCCCCCCCCTATGATTGTTTACTATAGTACGTTTATATGCATCTTTAGCTCCTACTATATTCTCTGGTCCCCACCAATGTATAAAATCCATCCAGCTCCACCTATTTCAATGTAAAGTTTTAGCGGTATGTTCTCTCTGTTCATGTGTGATTCTCCTTTACGCATACACACCTAGTGGGTCCAAGCTCAGTTCTTTGTTTTGTATCCGGTATTTACATTCACCTACCCCCCCCCCTCATACCCGTGCAGGGCATACCCACTGTCAATATACCCTCCTTGGGAATGTATTTCCATTTGTCTCCATGGCCTGTGTACAGTACCTTTTGTATGATGTATGTACTCTAATTGCATCACGTTTGATGCGCCTACCAGCGTTCCGTATCCAACTTTGTTATTGCTATTCCCTGTTCCCTTTTCTTTCTGTGTATGTCTCTTAAACTCAATAAAAATTTATTTAAAAAAAAAAAAACTAATAACTGACATTTAAAGGGACAGTGTGCTTATGGGATGTCTTGGGTGAAGTCAGCCCAATCATTGCAAGCAACAAGCAAAAGCATGGAGGAGGTCATCAAGGCTCTGGCACAAGCCACTGTGACCCAGCAGCAAGTGTCAGCAGATAGGTGCTCCTAAATATGAGATCTGGGATCAAAAAGACTAAAATACAATAAAAAAAAATGACATTCTAAAAAAATAAATAAAAAAATGTTTTTTTAAGAGCTATGGGCATAAGTGACGTTTTGACGTTGCTTCAGCCCTGCAGTGATATAGAGACAGGTGGGGGCCATTTTCCCCTCACTCATCTCCATAAAGAGCAAGGGGACAGACGCGATTGCCTCCACTGCTGCCGTCAGCTCGGGTAAGCGGCAGGGGCCCCCCTCCCGCCGCCGATAAAAGTGATCTTGCGGCGAATCTGTCACAGAGACCACTTTTATCTTGTAGTGGACCCGCCCGCTAAAGAAGAAGAGGATACGGGGGTAGCTAGCTGCTACCATAACAACGATATTCCTCTTCAAACATTCAACGTATTCCTGCGGTGGGCGGTCTGTAAGTGGTTAAAGTAGCGCAGTACTGAATAGCAAAAATGGTCTGGTCATGAAGGGGGTAAAAGCTTCCAGAGGTCACGGGATTAAAGATATAAAGGAGCAGGCATACCGTATTTTCCGGCGTATAAGACGACTTTTTGAATGCAAAAAATGCATCAAAAGTCGGGGGTCGTCTTATACGCCGATGACAGTCTCGTCAGGCTGTGGGCATCCATGATTTAAAAGCCGCGCCTCCTCCTCAGACTGTTCCGTGAGAGGCGGAACACAAATTTTTCCTGCAGGGCCTCTGTTCAGTGTTCCGCCTCTCACGGATGCCTTCTCATCCTCGGACGAGAGGACATCCGTGATAGGCTGAACACTGAACAGAGGCCCTGCAGGAAAAATGTGTGTTCCGCCTATCACGGAACAGTCTGAGAAGAAGGCGCGGCTTTTGAATAATGGATGCCCGCAGCCTGGATGCCAGAATCTTTAAAAAAATAAGGTAGGGAGATCGTCTGGCCGGCACAGTGGGGGAAAGTGATGGCACAGTGGAGGCAAGTGATGGCACAGTGGGGGCAAGTGATGGCACAGTGGGGACAAGTGATGGCACAGTGGGGGCAAGTGATGGCACAGTGGGGGCAAGTGATGGCACAGTGGGGGCATGTAATGTAATGGCACAGTCAGGCATGCAATGGCACAGTGAGATTTAAAAAAAGCCTGTTTCTGTCAGCGGTTGTTCTGGCTACCCCTCAGCTTCCAGAAAGACTAGTAAGAAGGGGGTTGTCTTATATGGTGAGTATATCCCAAAACCAAAATTTTTCCTGGAAAAATAGGGGGTTGTCTTATACGCCCAGTCGTCTTATACCCTGGCAAATACGGTAAGTCTATGACAGGGTTTCTCAACTCCAGTCCTCAAGGCGCCCTAACAGGTCAAGTTTTCAGGATTTCCCTTAGAAGAAATGGCTGTGGGAATTACTAGGGCAGTGAAACTGATCAAATCACCTGTGCAAAATAATGGAAAGCCTGAAAACATGACCTGTTGGGGCGCCTTGAGGACTGGAGTTGAGAAACACTGCTCTATCACATAAAATCCCAATAAAATACATTCAACTTTTTGGTAGTAACATAACAAAATGTGGAAAATGTCAAGGGGTATGAATACTTTTTGAAGGCACTGTATGAACTTTGATGAATGGGGTTTTGTGAGCCCCGAAATGCGTTGGATATACGTTCTGACCTCTCCTTGGCATCGTGATCAATAAACATTTACTGGCCTTGCCCTTGATTTGTGGAGCTCTCATCCTTTAATATATTCTAGTCAATATCAGTTCAGCATGCCTTACCAATCATGCTTGATGAATAAGAGCGGCTGAGTCTAAAAATCACCGTCTGTTTTATATAAACTCCCTTATGACTCCAGCTGGACACTGTGCACGTCGAACGGAGACAATGATGCAGGTTATGCTGACTGCTTAACAATTTATAAGGCAATGCACATATTTTGTGACCCCCTCCGACCCTCCGGCGCCATAGGACTGCACAGAACACGAAATGAAGACCTTGCTTTGACACTTACATACATGAGGGCTCTCTTTATGACGCGGCCGATGTCTCGCCTCCATTCCGGGATGTCGGGGTTATAATCGTCCAGATTCGGAGAGAAGGACAAGCGAAGCGACTGGAACTGTTCTGAAATGAAGGATTTAGAGAGCGCTGTCAGGGCCTTTTAAAGTAGAGCATGGAAATTAGACCGACATACAGAGGGCGCCACCAAACTACACTTTATATTTTCAATACGGAGCAGCGACAGGTGTATAAAAAATAAAAAAATAATGCATAGCTGTCCCACCATTGTTCTCTGTGAATGAGGCAAAATCAAATGTTCTCAGGCTATTTCCTCTACAGGTTGAATGTTGCAGATGTCTGCAAAGAAATCAACTTTTAAAGCGGAACTCTGGGCATAAAAAATAAAAATAAAGTGATCCAACGTCTTCTCGCTTCTTGTTTTAACCACATTTTGCCGTCAAAAGTGTCGCAAGTGCAGGTATTGCAAGCGGTTGCAGGGCATTTGCAGCACCTCACGATTTACTTGAATGTTTAGAGCACAGGTGTCAAACACAAGGCCCTCGGGTCAAATCCGGCCCTCTAGGCCATTTCATGTGGCCCTCGCACCTCTCCTGCAGCTGCAGGAGAGCTCCAGCCCTCCTCTGGTCCTCCTCCAGACCCTTACTTTTTTTTCTTTCAAGCAATACTTCCCAGCAGCAGTATAAGGAAAAGGGGGTGCACTGTGATGTAAGGGAGGGTGGGGGGCTCAACTTCTGATGGTGGGGGGCTCTTGACATCCAATGTAAGGGGAGGGGATGCGCTGGACATCTAATCTTATAGATACAACCGGCATTGCAAGGCTGACAATTACAAGCATGACTTCCAAAGACAGAGGCATGATGGGACTTGTAGTTCTGCAACAGCTGGAGGGCCGCAGGTTAAAGCGGAGTCCTGGATGTCCTGAGCACCCCACCTTACATCAGATGTCAAGAGCCCCACCCCCACCCTGATAATCAGATATCAAGAGCCCCCCACCATTAGAAGACAAGAGTCCCCCACTCTCCCTTACATCATAGTGCACCTCCTTGCCATGTGCTGCTGCTGGTAAGAAGCTGGGGGCAGAGCTGGGTAGAAGAAAGTACAGGGTCTGGAGGAGGACCAGAGGAAGGCTGGAGTCAGCTGAATGCTTAGACCTGGGGAGGCGAAGATGGGGGGGGGTGCTGTGGCTGCACAGAGAGACACAGGATCTGTAGGAGGAGTTCTGCCCCTCTCTCTGCTGCTGAGACAAGGGGGGCGGAGACGAGGGGGTGCTGTGGCTGCACAGAGAGGCACAGGATCTGTAGGAGGAGTTCTGACCTCCTCTCTGCTGCTGAGACGGGGGGGGGCAGAGATGAGGGGGTACTGTGGCTGCACAGAGAGACACAGGATCTGTAGGAGGAGTTATGCCCCTCTCTCTGCTGCTGAGACAAGGGGGCGGAGACGAGGGGGTGCTGTGGCTGCACAGAGAGGCACAGGATCTGTAGGAGGAGTTCTGACCTCCTCTCTGCTGCTGAGACGGGGGGGGCAGAGATGAGGGGGTACTGTGGCTGCACAGAGAGACACAGGATCTGTAGGAGGAGTTATGCCCCTCTCTCTGCTGCTGAGACAAGGGGGGCGGAGACGAGGGGGTGCTGTGGCTGCACAGAGAGGCACAGGATCTGTAGAAGGAGCTCTGGCCTCCTCTCTGCTGCTGAGACAAGGGGGGCAGAGACGAGGGGGTACTGTGGCTGCACAGAGAGACACAGGATCTGTAGGAGGAGTTCTGCCCCTCTCTCTGCTGCTAAGACAAGGGGGCGGAGACAAGGGGGTACTGCGGCTGCACAGAGAGGCACATGATCTGTAGGAGGAGTTCTGCCCCTCTCTCTGCTGCTGAGACAGGGGGGGGCATAGACGAGAGGGTACTGTGGCTGCACAGAGAGGCATTGAATCTGTAGGAGGAGTTCTGCTGCTGAGATAAGGGGGGCAGAGACGAGGGGGTGCTGTGGCTGCACAGAGAGGCACAGGATCTGTAGGAGGAGTTCTGCCCCTCTCTCTGCTGCTGAGACAGGGGGGCATAGACGAGAGGGTACTGTGGCTGCACAGAGAGGCATTGAATCTGTAGGAGGAGTTCTGCCCCTCTCTCTGCTGCTGAGACAAGGGGGGCAGAGACGAGGGGGTGCTGTGGCTGCACAGAGAGGCACAGGATCTGTAGAAGGAGCTCTGACCTCCTCTCTGCTGCTAAGACAAGGTGGTGGTGGAGACAAGGGGGTGCCACAGCTGCAGGAGAGGTGCGAGGGCCAAATGAAATGGAGGGCCAGATTCTATGGCGAGGTGAAGACCACCCCCCCCCCCCAGTCCACAGGGTGACAGCACTTTTGTGAAAATGTACAGCAGAGCAAATAGTGTCGTCACCATATTACAGGAATAATGGATCTACTGGCAGGATCAACAGGGGAAGTGGAAGGAGCGGACTCATAAAAATAAAAAATAAATGCTACTGATAGACTGCTACTGATTTTTCCCAGAGTCCTACTTTTAAACTTGGACTTAAGACAGACAAATGAATAACATTTGACCTGTATAGGAAATAGCCGTGGGACATTCAAAATTTTCCCATTCCCAGAGAACAAACTAGCTATGTCAAATCTTTCTAAGCGCTTAGCTTCTTGTTGAATAGACAAAGTCAGGGTGTTGTACTTTAAAAGTTGGAGTCTAGACAGACCACTACAAATTAAATAACATTTAACCTGTAGAGGAAATAGCCTGAGGACAATCAATGTTGTCCCAATCACAGAGAACGAGTGAACTAGCTTTGTACATTTTTATAAGTTCTCAGCTCCATGTTGAATAAAAAAAGTCAAGATTGGAGGAGCCTTCTGGGGGCTAAAGAAGACCGGAGAGCCATTGTTTGGCCTACAGACCGGCACAATAAAACCCCGGATCTGTAGAGTTTAGCAGACGGCACGCTGCCGCCGGTTTAGGCAATATGACCCCATAAAATGCATTTTTCTACAATAAAACAAACAAATTAGACATTTCCAGTAGAGGATTCATTGATACATTGTAATTAAAACACGAAATTACATATTTCATCCCCTCCAGCCCGGCCCCCCTTCAGTTGCGATTTTAAGCTTTATATTTAAACCCGTGATTTACAACTCACCGCAAAAAATAACATTAAGTTAAATAAGTCAAGCGCCCATTATATCCGGCGGTACGCCGGCGTGCAGGTTAGTAATTATCCAATTAGGCGCGTGCATGGACTGAATGGCAGGCATTACGCGGCGTAATGGAAAGTTGTATTAATCTGTCTGCTAAAGAGATCCGTCTGGAAGTTTACTAATGAGCCATAAATCTAGGCAGGGAAAGTATAGAATTTTATTCCTCCCCACAGGGAAAATTGTCCGTTGTGCTGGAAGTGCTTCTCCGGCCTTCTCTTCAGTCTAAAGGATCCTCTCCTGTATGGAAATGGCTTCCTCTGATTTCTCTGCACACTGTGAGCTGCTCACACTGTGCATTAGAAGCGGCAGAAAGTCAGAGCCCACCTCATTTCCTAAGTGGAGGACGGTCATTTCTGGGACAAGGTCTAGAGCCCCACCCCCCAAGATGTATGATCATTATGTGTCAGCAAACTACCCCCCCCCCAAAAAAAAGAGCACAAATCTGCTTATTCTCTGAGTTTACACCCCCCCCCCCCCCCACCCAAAACAAATTCACTTTCCCTTCAGAAATCCCCCCAGCACAAATCCCCCCTCCCAAAAAACAAAAATCCCCATCTAGCACAACCCCCCCCCCCCAAAAAAAAAGAGCACAAATCTGCTTATCCTCTAAGTATACATCCCCCCACCCAAACCAAATCTACTTCCCCTTCAGAAATCCCCCCAGCACAAATGCCCCCCCCCCAAAAAAAAAACTAAATCCTCTACCATTCAAATCCCTCAAATGTTCTCTCCAAATATACATCCCCCTACTCCAAATACCCCATCTCTCTCCTAGCTCAAATCCCCCCCCCCCCAAAAAAAGTCCCCTCCAAGCATAAATCCCCTTTATAGCACAAATCCCCCTCCCCCCAAAAAAAAGACGACCGCTCCGAGCACAAATCCCCCCCCCCAAAACAAAAATCCCCATCTAGCACAAACCCCCCCCCCCCAAAAAAAAGAGCACAAATCTGCTTATCCTCTAAGTATACATCTCCCCCATCCAAAACAAATCTACTTCCCCTTTAGAAATCCCCCCAGCACAAATGCCCCCCCCCCAAAAAAAAACTAAATCCTCTACCATTTAAATCCCTCAAATGTTCTCTCCAAATATACATCCCCCTACTCCAAATACCCCATCTCTCTCCTAGCACAAACCCCTCCCCGGATTGGATTTTAACAAGGGCTGGGCCAATTTCAAAAACAGTCAGTGCAGAATTTAAAAAAATATATAATTCTGAATTACACCCCCCCCCCACTCTGCCGCTCCTACTAGCTTGGGGGGGGGGGGTATTTTTTCCATTACCCGTGCCCCTTTCTGATCATGTGCTGGTCGGAGCAGAGGGAATATTTCTTCAGTTTTGGATGCATGCCCATTCATCTCCACTTGCATGTTCTTCTGCCTTGGCTCAAGTCCCGGCCAGCCGCCTGCCTGTTTGTCTCCTTGCCTTCCCTGGCAGAGTGATCTTTCTCCACTCCCCATTCAGCAGTAGCCGGGGCTCAGAGAGTAAGACTTGGCAGGCTGTGAGGCGGGCGGCTGCGGTGATGGGCAGAGTTGCTGATTGCCGCCATTACTAGTAAAAAAAATATGTCCCCGGATTTTATTAAAAAAATCTGGTCACCTTACCATATTGCCTTTTCTAGCACAACTACCCCCGACCAAAAATCCTCTTCCCGATCCCTCTCCCAAATCGCCTCCAAAAACTATTTCCCTTTCTAGCACAATTCCCCCATCACCTCTTCTAGCACAAACCTCCCAAAGCCCCCCTTCTAACACAAATCCTCTTCCCCCATCCCCCCCTCCAAACGCAAATCTCCCCAAATCACCACTTCTAGCACACCTTCCCAAATGTCCCCTCCTAGGACAATTCTTAACCCCTGCTGCCAACCAAATCCCCCCTCACCAAAAAAATCCTTATGGTGCCCCCCACCTCACATGATACCACAATGCCCAGGGCAGCCTCCCCTTGTCCCGTCCCTGACATCCAGCATTATTTAGCACTTTCTTCACCAGCCTGACTGTCCTGGCCCACCCCTTGTATTCACTGGATTTCAGGTGTTTCAGTCATGGAGGTTTGGGATTACAGGTGGGCCTAACCTAGGCTGGTCTGCATTGCAAATACAGTCTTGGAATGCCTACTCCTCCAGACTGACCACTATATTTTGATACTTGCATGACTCCACCCACTGCTTACATCAGGGCTGGGAGGAGTACAGAGGCAGGGGGCTGTGATGTTATCAGGAAGCTACGTACAGCACCCTGCAAGGTCCTCCCATCAGCCATATTCTACCTGCAATAGCATAGGAAATCAGAGACCACTTGCCGACCAGCCGCCACAGTTTTACTGTGGCAGCATGACTCGGCTAGGCGAAAGACTATTATGTTATGTCGCTTCGTCCTGTGGCCACTAGGGGTGGGCACGATAACCCCCCGGGCACTTCGATCACTCGTGACACATCGAGAACCAGGATCTGTATATGTAAACACACAGATCCCGATTCTTTCAGGGGGAGAAATGACTGATCGTGTGTTCATACAAAGTATGAACAGTGATCTGTCATTTCCCCTAGCAAGTCCCATCCCCCTTCAGTTAATACAGTTCATCCCTTGATCGCCCCCTAGTGTTATCCCCCTTCCTTGCCTGTAACATTTACACAGTAATCAGTGCATATTTATAGCACTAATCGCTGTAAAATTGTCAACGATCCCAAAAGTGTATCAAAAGTGTCTGAAGTGTCCGAAGTGTCCGCCATAATGTTGCAGTCCCGATAAAAATCGTAGATAGCCGCCATTGCTAGTTAAAAAATAAATAATAATAAAAATGCTATCCTCTAATTTGTAGACGCTATAACTTTTGCGCAAACCAATCAATAAACGCTTATTGCAATTTTCTTTACCAAAAATATGTAGAAGAATACATATCGCCCTAAACTAAGGAAAAAAATATTTTTTGAAAAAAAATTATGATATTTATTATAGCAAAAAGTAAAAGATATTGGGGGTCATTTACAAAAGGCAAATCCACTTTGCGCTACAAGAACAAACTACAAGTGCAAAGTACACTTATAAGTCCAGTCGCTGTAAATCCGAGGGGAAGATCTGAAATGAGGGGAAGCTCTGCTGATTTTATCATCCAATCATGTGCAAGCTAAAATGCTGTTTTTTATTATCCTTGCATGTCCCCTCGGATCTACAGTGACTGCACTTCCAAGTGCACTTTCAGTACAATTTTGCACTTGTAGTGCAAAGTGGATTTTCCTTTAGTAAATAACCCCCATTGTGTTTTTTTTGTTTTTTCAAAATTGACGCTGTTCTTTTGTTTATAGCACAAAAAATAAAAACCGCAGAGGTGATCAAATATCACCAAAAGAAAGCTCTATATGTGGGAAAAAAAGGATGCCATTTTTTTTTAGGAGCCACATCGCTCGACCGCGTAATTTAAACCGATGCAGTGCCGAATCGCAAAAACTGGCCAGGTCCTTTACCTGCATAACGGTCTGGGTCTTAATTGGTTAAAGCATCATTATAGACAATTGTGGGGTACTGTTGTTTTTTTGTGATTCCACTGGCATTGCAGTTTTAGGCCCCGTACACACGACCGAGCTTCTCGGCAGAATCCAGCGAGAAGCTCGCTGGGATCCATATTCTGCCGAGAAGCTCGATCATGTGTACGTTTTCGCCGAGCAAACTGACGAGCGAGGCGTCGAGCCAAAATAGAGAGCAGGTTCTCTATTTCCTCGACGGGCCATCGGGACTAATGGCTCGACGCCTTTTTCGACAGCCTGGTCGATGAACTCGACGGCCGGCCGAGAACCTCGTCGGGCGGAACGATGGGTTTAGCCCGACAAGGTTCTCGTACGTGTGTACGCGGCCTTAGACATGGCATGTTTGGTATCTTGTTACTCGACGCAGCCCCATCTTTTTTCTGTCAACAAAAGAAATGAGTAGAATAGTGTGTTTACACTAAAGATCATTTGAGTGTATTCTTTCCTGAAAATATTTTGATAAATAACTGCACAAACATTATGCAACATCATTTTTTACCTACAATACCACCAAAATAAATCTCTATTTGTGGGAAAAAAAGAACACAGATTTTGTTTGGGTACACAGTCGCAATTTTCAGTTAAAGCAACGCAGTTGTAAAAAGTGCTCTGGTCAGTAAGAGGGTAAAATCTTCCGGGGCTGAAGAGGTTAAAGGGGTGTTCCACCCAAAAAAATGACCTTTTCTCAATCCACTCCTCACCCCCATACATGCCACATTTGGCATGTAATTTTTTTGGGGGGGGAGTGGGGGCTTCAGTAGGAGTGGGACTTCCTGTCCCACTTCCTGCTTCCGCCGAGGGGCTGGTTAGGCGATTAAGCTTAATCGCCTACACCAGCCCCCTCCCTGTAGGCGATCACATGGGACACTGACAGGTCCCATGCGATCGCCTCTCCAATCAGCGGCGAGCCGCGCCGCGCACGCATGCGCAGTACGGCTCGCGCATGCGCAGTGGGTGCCCGGCCGTGAAGCCGAAGGCTGTCACGGCTGGGTGCCCACAGTCAGGATGGAGACGCCGGCCGGGGAGGGGGGCAGAGGAGCGGAGCCCCGGTCGGCGCGTCGCTGGAACGCAGGAGCAGGTAAGTGAGTGTTTATTAAAAGCCAGCAGCTACACTTTTTGTAGCTGCTGACTTTTAATAAACACAACTTAGGGCTGGAACACCCCTTTAAGGCACACAATTAAACTAGGAAAAGTTTTAATTGAAAAATGTATTTGCATGTTGATGGGGGGGAGGGGAGCCAAAATAAGTGAGTGTAAAATAACCTGGAAGAGGTGCAGCGCTGCATTGGCGGTAAGTCTTCTGGGAATAGTGCTAGAGATTTGGTTAATATAGCTCATTAAATGTATTGCTCGGACTGGAACCGGCCTTGAGTGGAAACTTGTACTCAGAGATCACAGACAGACGGTCTCCTTCTGAAAATACAAACTGCCTCGCTGTCTGATGTTACTTACCGATCAGGCATACCAGAAAGTCATCGATCTGCTTATGTTTTGCTTGGATCCTCTTTCCTCCTCATCAACTTGCTAATAGAAAGTTTCAGTAAAACCTTTCCATTTTCATTACATACCTTATTTTAGACCCAGTGATGTCCTCGTTGGGTCTCTGTGATTCTCTATGCATGGTAGCTGATGGGAGGGGCAGGCAGAGGGGCTGTACATAGCTTCCTATGTAGGAAAATATCACCGCAACTATAGCAGATGACAGGTCCACTTTAAAAACAAAAAAGCCATGAATAGTGGTGAAGATACCTGCCTGATCGGTTTCCCTATCCCAGCTATTTTTCCTAGGCCGCGTACACGCGATCGAACATGTCTGCTGAAACTGGTCTGCAGACCAGTTTCAGCGGACATATCCGATTGTGTGTATGGCCTAGCGGACAGGTTTCCAGCAGAAAAGTTTTAAAACTTGTCCGCTGGAAACCTGTCCGTCGGACATGTCCGCTGGTTAGTACGCCTAACCAGCGGATCGAAATCTTCTACATGCGTCGAATGGATTCGATGCATGCGTGGAAGCACTTTACTTCCTGGTTTGTGGACGCCGCGGCGTCAACGTCACCGCCACTTCACCGCGCTGTCTGTCCGCGGGGATTTTGGTTTGATTGTGTGTACACACATCAGACCAAAACATCCCAGGAGACATGTCAGATGAAAACGGTCCGTCGGACCATTTTCATCGGACATATCTCCTCGTGTGTACGCGGCCTAACTGTTACTGGACATGTGCAATTTGTTTTGGTCCAAATTCGGACACATTTTTGGTTATTCAGAGATTTGGATGTATCTGAATCTCCAAATGAAATAATAACTAATAGTAACAAATAGTAAAAAATGTCATTGAAATTCGTAAAAACTTGTTTTGTTTATTTGTTTTGTAACAAATTCCCAATTTTCAGAACAATAAATAAAATAAAATAAAAATGTTGTGGGGTCCCCCCCAGAATCCATACCAGACCCTTAGCTAAGCATGCAGCCCAGCAGGTCAGGAAAGGGGGGCACTCGCTGAACCATACCTGGCCACATGCCCTCAACATGGAGAAGTGGGTTCTTCGGGGAAGGGGGGCCACTGCTCCCCCCACTCCAAAGCACCTTGTTCCCATGCTGATGGGGACAAGGGCCTCATGCCCACAACCCTGGCCAGTAATTGTGGGGGTCCGTGGGCAGGGGGCTTATCTGGAAGCCCCCTTTTACAAGGGGACCCCCAGATCCTGCCCCCCGAAAGTGAATGTTTACCCATTCACCAAAAATGTGTAAATATTTTATAAATACAGCAACAAGTTTTTGACAATTCCGTTATTAAAAAATAAAAAACAATGTCCCCCAATGTAGATTCCTCTAATGCCACACTGCCGAACTTGGAAGAAAAAAAACGAGAAAAAAAAAAAACCTCTGGCCTCTTTGAACGCTCCTCTCGGACTGCCTGCTCCTCCCTCAACATGGAGGGGGGGGGGGGTACTTTGGGGCCTCTGCTCCCCCACCACAAAGCACCTTGTCCCCCACGAGTCAAATCACAATTAAATTGACTTGCAGTTGCAATTACTGGCACCTAGCTATTTAAAAAAAGTAAGAAAAAAAAAACGGTGTAAAAATGTTTCAAACAAAAAAAACCTTCATGGGAGCCCCCCCCCCCCCCAGAAAAATCCACACCAGACCCTTATCCGAGCACACAGTCTGGCAGGCCAGAAAAGGGGGACAAGTGTGCGCCCCCCTGGACCATACCAGGCCACATGCCCTCAACAAGGGGCCCCCCAGATCTTGGCCCCCCTATGTGAATGAGTATGGGGTACATAGTAACCCTACCCATTCACTAAAAATGTGTAAAAAGTAAATAAAGACACTAAATTCGTTTTTGACAATTCCAGGGCCACATGCTAATGCCACCTGATGATCCCACCCTCTTGAGACATCATCGACCCAGCATGCCCCAGTAATCGGGTGACCCCGCCCCTTAGTTATATAAGAAATGTCAGATGGAGGAGCAGGCACTCCATGGCAAGTGTTCATCGAGGCAGGAGTTTTTTTTTTTTTCTCTGGTATTGTAGCTGCTGCCTTTTAATATTAGGACACTTACCTGTCCAGGGATCCCACAATGTCAGCACCCCAGCCAATTTTTCCATCGGTTCTTGGGGCTGCTGTCGCCATTGCTTCTAAGGGAAACCAGCAGTGAAGCCTAATGCGCATGCATGAAACATGCTGCACTTTCTGAGTGGCCCGGCGGAGGAGGAAGGAGGAGGGGGGGCCGAACATCAAACAGGTACATGCTGCCCTCCAAAAGGTGCCAAATGTGGCACGCGAGGGTGGGAGGAGGTACATAAGCAGAAGCTTCCACTTTTGGGTGTACCAAAAGCTCACAGCAGCTGTAGCTTGATGTAAAGTGTCACTAAACCCACATCATAAAAAACTATCAATAAATGGCGTATTACATGCTGTTCATACTCACTCAGTCACTGAGATTTGTATTCTGCAAAAATAAAAACTGGTTGATCCTGTTGTTCTCTATCTCCCCCTTCTGTCCATGTCCCCAGTTCAGCTAGGGATTTTGCAGAGCAGCGTTGGCAGCTCTGCACATGCTCAGTTGTCAATGAGTTTCTATGCTGAGCATGTTCTCCCTATCACATCTGAGCAGCCCATGTGACTATAGAGTCATACATGTAAGCGTGTGCACAGTGGTAAATGACAGCCCACTCCCTCCTCCTCCATGCCCAGTAACTAGCTAAACACAATGGGGGGGGGTATATATGTAGATTGATGGAGGCTTTACCTCCCTCTTAATTTGAGACACAGGATGAATGGGGCAAAACAGAGCCTGTGACTGGCAGAAATCTGCACACACCATGTTATTGCCAAAAATAATACAGATTTGATTTCAAATATTTATTTGTATGACAATTTAAAACAGTTTATTGATGTTATCTATTTATTTTTACCCTGTGTCGAAAAGGCTGTTTTTTTCATTTTGGACAGACACGTGACCAGCAGCAGAGAATAGCTCCTTCTGCTTTTGTTTCCCTGCAGACAGGCTGGGAAAGAGCTGGGTCATGTAACAGCTGGATATCGATTAGGAAAAAGGCACTTTGATTTGTTTATCAAAATAATTACAGAGCCATCATTCACATAGAGAAATAGAAGGGATAATGTAGATTAAACTGCGTGTTTAGAATCATTTTAGCCGCTCATCTACCATGCCATTTATAAATGTATCTTTGCAGACACGTTAATCAATAACAGAAAATTCAGGGGAAGGTTCGCCAAGGCTGTACAAATGCAGGTGACATTCGTGCAACAAATGTTTTAGAACTGGACGGCTTAGCGTTAGTCACATGCCCCACTCACCATAGACGGCGATGGTCTTGGTGTCCTGTAGGATGGCGTTGCCTGCGGTCACCTGGACGGTGATGCTGTTCATGCCCTCCGCCACGAAGGTAAAGGAGATACTTCTGTCCAGGGTGATGATTGGCTGCAGAGGAAGGACACAAAATAAAAGAGAAATAAGAAATGTTAAAGAAGGGCTGTGCTAACCTGTCTGGATAGAACTCGGCACAATGTATACATCGGATGTATTCTAGAGGTCTAGCCATCGTCTGGAGAGCATAGGCTGAGAGTGCAGCCTTGGGATTCGGCCACGTTATCTTCTGTAAAAACATTGGAGACGTGAGAAATAATTGATGTTCTAGACTTTTTTTTTTCTTGGCACAATTGGTTGTGTGCCTGTTTGCTAGAGAATGAATAAGAGGTTCCTTTAAAGTTGAATATTGATTGGTCTCCACCTGCTCTGAGACATACAATAAATAGCAGCTAGACTCAAAATCAGTTTACTGAATCAGATCAGGCAGCGATTGTGATTGGTTGCCAGAGGTTAGAGTGTATCATTACCACTTACTGACTGATTGCTAGAGGTTACAGCACACATTATTACTCACTGATTATTTGCTAGAGGTTACAGCACATGACTTCTGCTTGTTGATTGGTTGCTAGAGATTACTGTACAGTAATACTGCTCACTGATTGGTTTATAGAGGTTAGTGGACATCCTTAGGCCTCATATCCACGATAGGATAGCCAGAGGACAACGGTCTGATGGACCGTTTTCATTGGTCAAAACCGATCGTGTGTGGGCCCCATAGCTTATTTAATGTTCGGTTAAAAAAAGCCAACTTGCTTTAAAATGTAACCGATGGATACCTAACGATAGGTCAAAACCGATCGTTAGTACGCACGACCATCGGTTAAAAATCCACACATGTTTAGAATCAAGTCGACGCATGCTTGGAAGCATTGAACTTCATTTTTTTCAGCACGTTGTTGTGTTTTATGCCACCGCGTTCTGACACGATCGTTTTTTTAACAGATGGTGTGTAGGTACATCAGACCATCAGTCAACTTCATCGGTTAACCTATGACAACGGTCCATCAGACCGTTCTCATCGGATGGACTGATCGTGTGTACGAGGCTTTACCACTCACTAATTGGTTGCTAGAGGTTATTACTGCTCATTGATTGGTTGTAAGAGGTTAATGGACATCCTTACCACTCACTGGTTGTTAGATGTTACTGCATATCCTTCCCGCTCAATGATTGGGTGCAAGAGGTTAGTGCAAATCATTACTGCTCACTCATTGGTTGCTAAAGGTTACAGCACATCATCTCCTCATTGCCTGCACACCATGGACTGGGGAGGTGAGAGGACCCATCAATAGACAGAAAATTCCTGGGGATCCTAGGACTCCTTAGAACAGTAACGATGCTGGGGGAGGGGGTGATTAATGGCAAAGCTAGGAGGTTGATGGGATCAGTGGCAGTGGTGGGAGGATGGGATTAGTTAGGAGGCACTATGCTGTGGCAAATTCTGAATCATGTTTAGAGCAAAGCTGGAAATCTTTGACAAACATATAGCATATAGTGGTGGATTCTACACTAACCACCAATGTAATAAGGGAATTTACAATAACCACCAATGTTAGGGGGAATTTACACTGACCACCAATGTAAGGGGCAATTTGCTTACCTTTGCAGAACAGGCTGATGTTAGGCTCAATGACCACAGTTGAATGCAGGACTTTCAAGCATGCCCCTTTTACCTCTCCAGTGAGCAGCATTCAGCAGAGGTAGATATGACCTCGGGGGGGCATTATATACATATGAATGCCACCTCTATTTACATATAAATGCTGCTGGTCCGTGGCTATTTACATATTAATTATGCCACTATTTACATACCAATGCTGGTTATTTACATGTAAACACAGGGTCTGCAGGTGAGTCGTCTGTACACAGCAGTACGGCAGAGTTGGGCAGCATTAGTAACAGAACTTCACGCTGAGATATTGTGACATAGCACAGGACTGAAACTTTAAGGGACAAGGGAATTTAAACTGGGGTAGTTGGCAAGTATGAGGCAGCTGCTTTGGGCTGCAAAATAATCATGGGGCTCATTGCAACTTCCCCTTTTGCCCTGCCTTAAAGACGACCTGCTTCTCTTCAGTGTTGCACTATTGTACCGGCTCCTCTCCTGTACTGAAATGGCTTACTCTGATTTTACTGCACGCAGTGAGCTTCTCACTATGTGTATTAGAAGCTGCAGCAAGTCAGATACAGTGTGCCTCATTTCCTGGCTGAAGCACATCCAGCATCATCGTTAAGTCATTCAGATTCAAGATAGGCAAAAGATTGAACTTCAGTTTTAAGAAAAAAATAAAAAATAAGGGCTCTCCCAGAACAATATGGGGATGATTTGGGGGTCTATTAAACACAATCCATAGCCAGTTGTCCAATGAATCTACAGGTACATTTGTTCTGTGTGAATTGTCCATAAACAAATGTTCTTTAGGCTATATTCTATTCGGAACAAATGTTGCTTTATTATGGGCAATTGTAAAATGGCCACTAGATGGAGCTGATCTAGGAAATACAGTCTTACACAATAAAGGTATGGGAATGTAAAATGTGCATTAGAATGTTGCAAGGCTCTGGGTGTGGCTGGATGTCACTGTAGGGGATAATGTGGGTTGTGGAGTGAATTGGTGACTCTGTAGCAGACTAAGTGGCCCTGTAGGGGATGACGTTTCTAGAGGGGGTTGGGGGCACAGTGGAAGGTGGAAGGTTGGGGGCACTATGGAACACTGTGGGAGGTTGAGGGCACTGTGGAGGACTGGAGGTTCTGCAGAAGGCTGTAAGACACTGTGGTAGTTTGGGAAGCATAGTAGGAGGTTGGGGGAGGCATGGTGGAGGCCGGGGCTTTCAGGGATACTGAGGCACTAGGGGCCACTATGGCAGGATGTAGGCCACTATGGAAGCTGGGAAGCAATGCGGGAGGTTGGAGGGCACTGTGGAGTGCTGGAGGGTCTGCAGCAGGCTGGAAGACACAGTGGGAGGCGAGAGAAAATTTGAGAGGCTGGGGGCTCTGGGGGAGCCTAGGGGCCATTATGGAAGGTTGTGGGCCATAATGGAAGCTGGGAGGCACTGTGGGAATTTGGACGGCACTGGGGAGCTAGGGGGGTCTGCAGCTAATTGGGGCACACAGTGGAAGGCTGGGCAATAATGTGGGAGTCTGGGGGGGCACTGTGGAAGCTGGGGGCTCAATGGGGTCTGGGAGCACTAGGGGCCACTATAGCAGGTTGGAGGCCACTATGGAAGCTGGGAAGCACTGTGGGAGGTTGGCTGACACTGTGGAGTGATGGGGCTCTGCAGCAGGCTGAGGACACAGTGGAAGGCTGAGAGAGATTGTGGGAGGCTGGGGGCTTTGAGGGGGCCTCGGGACACTAGGGGCCACGACGGAAGATTGGGGACCACTATGGAAGCTGGGAGGCACTATGGGTGGTTGGAGGGGACTGCGGAGTGCTAGAGGATCTGCAGCAAGTTTGGGGACACAGTGGGAGGCTGGGAGGCACTGTGGAGGCTGGGGGCTCTGAGGGGGTCTTGGGACACTAGGGGCCACTATGGGAGATTGGGGACCACTATGGAAGCTGGGTGGCACTGTGGGAGGTTGTAGGGCACCGTGGAGTGCTACAGGATATGCAGCAAGTTGGGAGACACAGTGGGAGGCTGGGCAACAATGTGAGAGGCTGGGAGGCACTCTGGAGGCTGGGGGCTCTAAGCGGACCTGGGGGCACTAGGGGCCATGATGGCAGGTTGGAGGCCACTATGGAAGCTGGAAACCACTGTGGGAGGTTGGAGGGCACTGTGGAGTGCTGGAGGTTTTGCAGCAGGCTGGGGGACACCGTGGGAGGCTGAGAAAAAATGTGGGAGGATGGAGGCTATGAGGGGGTCTGGGGGCACTAGGGGCCACTATAGAAACTATGGAATCTGGGAGGCACTGCGGGAGGTTAGAGGGTTCTATGGAGTGCTAGAGGGTTTGCAGCAAGTTGGAGGACACAGTGGGAGACTGGGCAACAATTTGGGATGTTGGGTGGCGATGTGGAGGCTGGGGGCACTATGGCAGATTGAAGGCCACTATGGAAGCTGGAAAGCATTGTGGAAGGTCGGAGGGCATTGTGGAGGGCTTGGGGCTCTGCAGCAGGCTGTGGGACAGGGTGGGAGGCTGAGAGGGATTTGGGAGGCTGGGGGCTATGAGGAAATCTGGGGGCACTATGGGAGATTTGGGGAGGCACTGTGTGAGGTTAGAGGGCACTGTGGGGTGCTGGAGGCTCTGCAGCAGGCTGGGTGGCACAGTGCAAGGCTGAGATGGATTTAGGGGACTAGGAGCTCTGAGGGAGTCTTGGGGCACTAGGGGCCACTATGGGAGATTGAGGAACCAGTATTGAAGCTGGTGCTAGAGGGTCTGAGGTAAGCTGGGGAACACAGTGGGAGACTGGGTGACAATGTGGGAGACTGGGGGGGCCTGGGGCACTTGGGGCCACTAGGGAGGTTGGGGGTCAGTATAGAAGATGGAAGGCACTCTGGGAGGTCAGGAGATCTGCAGCTGGCTGAAAGCCCAGGGGAAAGGACGCCGCTATGCTGCTTATGCAATTCATGACTGGGAATTTAGATTACAGTCACAGGGCTGATAATAAAGATTCTTATCCAAGTGTAATGATTTTGTGAATTGAGCCTACGGTGTATCAAGAATGCATGTTTTGTCTACAACTTTCGTGTCTGAAAGCCATCTCCAATCTCAGATATTTGTGAGGTACGATTTGTACTCTGCCAAGTTGAATGCACCTCACTGTTGTTCCCCAGCCACCAAACGTAGGTCAGGGTCCCCACATTGCTCGGCCACAGCACCACCGATGCGTTCACCTCTTTGTTCTTCGTGGTGACGAAGGGCAGCATGAGATGTATGTGCTCCAAGGGAGCTGTAGAAAAAGGAGAAAAACATTTTTTTTTGTCACATTAATCTTCCATCGATACATGATAAAAACACCACAGCTGGTAGTTAAGACTTGAAATTAGGGCCCAGAATGCAATGTATCAGTGTGAAATGCTACATAACCAGAGAAATAAGCACAGCTTAAAAAAAAAGTGTTCAACATGATCACCTTTTATACGCTGCAACATTGCCCTCTGCCGGTGGTCCAACAAAATACATGCATGGCTTATTTATTTCATCACAAAATGAGTTTTCAGACTGTTCATGGACTTCAAAACAGCATTCTGTGCCAATCCACCACACTTGGGGCAAACCTATTATCCCGTGTAACAACAAGTGTGGATGGACAGATCAATAGAGGAGAAGAAAGGAGAAGGAAAGGAGACATAAGGGCACAAAGAAGAAATTAAGGAGGCATTGATAGAAGGAAAGGAACAAAAGAGGGATGCAGTGAGAGGGAAAAATAGATAGAGCAAGAGAGAGAGAGAAGGATGGAGAGAGGGGGATAGAAAGAGGGGGGCGATGGGGGGGCTGGTGTCAAGTGACAGAGAAGAGGTAGAGAGGGATACAAAGTGGGAGCAAAGTGTGAGGGAGAGAAGAGGGATAGAGGTATGAAGAGCAGGAGGGCAGAGTAAGACAAGGATGAAGAGAGGGAGGGAAATTAGAGAGAGGGATGGAGCAAGGGAGGGCAAAAAAAGAGGGATGGATAGAGGGAAAGAAGAGGTAGCGAGTGATGGAGAGAATGAGAGAAGAGGGAGCGAGGAGGGAAAGAGAGAGAGGTGAAGAGAGGGATGGATCAAGGGAGACGAGAGGGAGAGATGGATCAAGAAAAAGGGAGAGAGGGATATAGAGGAAAGGGAGAGCGGGATGGAGAGTTCCTCCCGAGAAGAGTAACAGAAGGATGAAGAGAGAGAGAGAGAGAGAGAGAGAGGGTGAGGGAGAGGGAGAGGGAGAGGGGGAGAGAAGAGAAAGAAGGGAAAGAAAGAGAGATGAAAAAGGTGAGAAGATAGAGAAAGGGGTGAAGAGAGGGAAAGAATAGGCAGAGGAATGAAGAGAGGGAGGATGAAGGATGAGGGGGTGGAGCAAGAGAGGGCAAAGGAAGAGGGATGTAGAGAGGGAAAGAAATAAGAGGGAGAGAGGGGTGGTGAGATTGAGAGAAGAGAAAGATGGGGGGGGGGAGAGGGAGCCAGGGAGGAAAAGGGAGAGAGGGGTGAACAGAAGGAGAGAATAGGAAGAGAGTGATGGAGAGCTAGAGGGAAGAGTTAGGCCCCGTAAACACGACCGGTTTCCTCGGCACAATTCAGCAAGAACCTCGATGGGAGACGTATTCTGCCGAGGATTCAGGAAACCGGTCGTGTGTACACTTTTCGCCGAGAAAACTGTCGAGGAACTTGTCGAGCCAAAAAGAGAGCATGTTCTCTATTTCCTCGATGGGCAAAGGGAAAAGGGAAAATTTGGCTCGACTAGTTTTTTAAAAGCCGAACAAGGAACTCGACGGGCAAAACTATGTGTGTCGAGTTTCTCGGTCGTGTGTACGCGGCCTAAGAGAAGGATGAAGAGACAGAGAGAAGAGGGATAAAGAGAGGGAGGGAAAAGGGAGAGAGGGATGGAGAGTGGAGGGGGGAAGGAGAGTGGGAGGGAAGAGTAAGAGAAGGATGAAGAGAGCGAAAGAAGAGATGGAGAGGAATAAGAGATTGAGAGAAGAGGAATATATATATATATGTGTGTGTGAGAAAGAGAGAGAGAGAGAGAGAGAGAGATGAGGAGAAAGAGAGAGATGAGGAGAGGGAGAGAAGAGGTGGAGAAGTATGGAGAATGGGAGGGAAGAGGAAGAGAGACAAAGCGGGAGAGAAGAAAAAGAAAGGGAAGAAAGAGGGATGACAAAATAAAGAAGATAGAGAAAGGGATGAAGAGAGGAAGAGAATAGGCAGAGGAATGGAGAGAGGGAGAGCAAAGGAAGAGGGAGGGCAAGAGGGAAAGAAGAAGAGGTAGAGATGGATGGAGAGCCCAGCAATTCTATTGATTAGAGGCTATAAGATATGCCGAAAGATCCTTTTTTAAAGAAGGGAAGGAAAAAAAACAGTCATTTGGTAGCCACCATCGCCAAATCCCAGATGCCCTATGTATATATACCAATTTTGTCAATGACAATATCGTTACAGATAGTCCTTCAATAGTGAGGGGTTTTAGGCTATTCTATAAAGATTTTTATGATTCTAAAGTTGTATATGACAATCAAGATCTCCATAGATGGCTGAGTAAGGTTACTTACCGTGCCCCGTTTAGGGGAAGTAGATAGGAAGTTATTGCATGCCCCTATAACTTTAGAAGAACTACAGATAGCGGTCTCAACTTTCCCCAACACAAAGGCCCTTGGAAGAGACGGGTTACCCATAGAGGTATATAACACTTTTGGAGCTATACTCCTTCTGGAGTTACTTTCTACAGTAAGGGACCCTAAGGATTTAGGCAGACTTCCTCAATCTATGTATGGCGCAATATTTGTGGTGTTATTGAAACCAGGGAATACTATAGTAAACTCACCTTAAAATCTTGGCCAAAGTATTGGCTATTCTTCTGTCTAAAGTTGAATCCAAATTAGTGCATCCAGACCAATCAGGATTTATTCCTGATTGGTTGACTGCTGTGAACATTCGTATGGTACATTTGACTATTCAAATTCCACCACATAATGCTGGTAATAGATCTATATTATTGTGACAGACCCAACCAAGACAGGGGCTTTTGGAGAGGACTAAGAGCAAGCCTCTTACCCACTGACTATGGACCCTGGCATTTAAAGGAACACTACTCTTTGGGAGGTATATGCCTGGGGGGTCCTTGGAGTGGTCTTGTTTCTGATTCAGGTTTGTGTCTTTCAGAACACACAGACTCTGGGGGCCAGATCCACGTACATCGGCGCATATATAGGCCGGCGTAGCGCATCTCATTTCCGCTACGCCGGCTCAACTCAGAGAGGCAAGCACCGTATCCTCAGAGCATTTGCTTCCAACGTTGCGCCGGCGCAACCTAAATTCGTAGGCGTAAGCCGACGTAATTCAAAGTAGGAAGGAAGTGGGCGTGTTCCATTTAAATGAACCGTGACCCCATGCAAATTAAGGGCTGAACGAACGGCGCATGCACCGTGACGTTGACGTATGTCCCACACCCCTCTGCGCATGCTCACAACTAGGCCGGAGATACGCCCAGGGCATAAATACGCCCAGACAAAGTACATCCGCTTCTTCCCCCCCCCCCCTGAAGAAAGGTTCTTTTGTTTGCTGTTTGGTTTAGAACCATGTCTGCTCCAGCTACTGAGAAGGAGAGGAGGAAGAAGAATTTCTCGGACCAGGAGAAGGAGGTTATCATCAAGGGCATGTCCAGGTGTGATAAGTACCTCCATGGTGCAGAGAGTGGCACCACTAGTAAGGCCAGGAAGGATGAGATCCTGTTGCAGATTACATCAGAGGTCAATAACCTGGGAAATGAGGTACGGTCCTCCAAGGACATTCAGAAAAAAATAAACGACCTGCGTCGCCTGGTCCGAGGTAAGCTGGGCAGGATAAGGAGGCATGCCAGTGGCACTGGAGGGGGACCAGCCACTACTATGATGATCAGGTGGTTGCCCAGTGTCTTCACAGGCATCAAGTGGAGGGAGTGGAGGGCTTTGACTCGGTTGAGGATGCCTTGAGGACAGGTAAGCGTGTGTTTTATCTCCTATCTGGTGTGTAGCATGTGAGGGGGTGCAAGGGGACATGTGACAAGTGTGTGGGTCCACCAGCATGTGAATGTTTTGTGTCATTCACAGATGTGCTGGAGGGAGCTGGGCCATCTGCTGCCGGTGGCCATCCCCCCAATATCTTTCCGAGCATGACCCCCTGGGAAGCCAAGAGTCATCGGTGGAGGGGAGTGCCCACACCTCTCCTCTTGAGGTGGTTGAGGAGGAGCAGGTCATTTCGGACCAAGATGTGGTTCTGTACTTGGAGGAGTCTCCCCCTTTGGCTGGGCCCTCTCAGACCCCCACCCCCACCAGGGGAAGCCCCTCAGGGTCCTCCCCCAACAGGTCTACCCCCTCAAGGGCCTCCACATATCGACGGCCCGAAGACTCTCCTGGCCACAGGAAGGCTACCAGGAAGACTAGGTGGGTGTCTGAGTTCCTCCCAGAACATCTCGCGAGGGAACATGCCCGCCAGACCCGCCATCTGGGTGAGGTTGCCGTCCAAATGCGGCGAGTGGCAGACAGCATGGCCTCCTCTGCCAACATCAATGACAGTCTCCAGGATGTCAGTGGCAACTGTGCTGCTGTGGTCACCTGCCTGGGAGATCTGCAGGCCACCACAGCAGGCCTCGTGGCAGAGGTCCAGACCCTGGCAGAGGCCGTACGGGACAATACTGCTGCCATCCAGGGGAGGCAGTCAAGGCTGCTGCAGGCTGAGACCAATGCGGTCCTCACCAGCATAGCCCTGGTGTTGGAGGGCAGGTAGCCAGCCAGGGAGAGACCAGGGGATGCTCCTCCTCCTCCTGATTCCCCCCCTACCTGAGGCTCCCACCATGCAGCTGAGGAGCCGGGGCCGTGGCACCAGGCGTGGCCCAAGATAGGGCAGATGAGTGCCTTTTTTTTTTTTAATATGCTCAGGTTATGAGTTTTTTTTGTTTGTAGACCCAGCACACAGTCAGTATTGAATGGTGTGTGAATGTGGGGGTGACACTCCTGCCAGTAAGGTGTGTCACCCTGGGTCGTCGGGGAGAGGTTATCCCCATGAATGTGGTATGAATGGACAGCGACATAATTGGTGCCTTGGTGTGGCGTTGCTGCTCCCAAGCCCTGCATGGTGGACTTGGGCTAAACCAATTTGAGGTGGACATGGTGTTTGTGAGCAAGGGACCACAGTGGTGTGCATGCGTGCATTGTCTGTGTGCCATGATGAATGTGTGTGTTTAACGTGCACAGATACTTTCCACGGGGCAACTCCTGACTGCTGTTCCCTCAGCATAATGGGTAGCCTCGGGCAGGGGGGGACTGTGTGGTTCGGGGGTCAGGTCATCACATATGTCAATCTCCAGGCCCTTTCCCACGGCGTAGTTGTGCATCATGCACCGATGATCTTGCACACACAGTTTGGGGAATACAACAGGGCCTCCCCGGACTTATCCAGGCATCGGAAACGGGACTTCAGGATGCCAAATGTGCGCTCCATCACTGCACGGGTACGTATGTGTACTTCATTGTATTTTCTCTCTCCACTGGTTTGGGGATTCCGGAATGGAGTCATGAGATGGGGCCCAAGTGCATATGCCGAGTAGTGTTGCTCACGAATATTCGCATTGCGAATATTCGCTACGAATATTGCATATTCGAGTATTCGCGAATAACACGAATATCGCGGCGAATATTCGCTATTTCGAATATTCGAATGTTTACAATTTTTTTTTTAGAACAGATCACATCCTAGAGATCCCCATCGACGTCTAATAGCATTGCTGGTATGATTAGAGACCTTGGGCCGAGTAGCTGCAGCGCTCATTTTATATTGCCGAAAAATCGCAATGCGATTATTCGGCAATAGCGATATCGCACGATTATTTTATATTGTAATATATCACGAATATTCTGAGCCAATCAGAGTGCTCCATTCCGCATTTCTCGAATATTCGCAATTATTTTATATTGTAATATATCACGAATATTCTGAGCCAATCAGAGTGCTCCATTCCGCATTTCTCGAATATTCGCAATTATTGTGTATTGTAATATATCACAAATATTCTGAGCCAATCAGAGTGCTCCTTCCGCATTTCTCGAATATTCGCAATTATTGTGTATTGTAATATATCACGAATATTCTGAGCCAATCAGAGTGCTCCTTCCGCATTTCTCGAATATTCGCAATTATTTTGTATTGTAAAATATCACCAATATTCTGAGCCATTCAGAGTGCTCCATTCCGCATTTCTCGAAATTTCGCATTCGCAATAGCGAAAATTCGCAATAGCGAAAATTCGCAATAGCGAAAATTCGCAATAATTTCATTTAAAAAAAACATCACGAATATTCGTATTTAGCGAATATATCTCGAATATTCGACTATATATTCGAGATATATCGCGAAATCGAATATGGCATATTCTGCTCAACACTAATGCCGAGTCATCTGGAAGCGAAAAGACAGGAGAATGTTAGCCATGCATGTGCCCCTCGTGATGTCTGCATCATGGGGTCGGACAGTCATGCCTGACTCACCAACCAGCCAGCTGTCTCTGCACACGTTCTGTTCGAATTCTGTTGGGATGTTGCTTTGACGGTATATGTAGCTGTTGTGGCTGGCCCCGGGGTGTTTGGCACGGTGTGCCATATGAGGGATTTGGCATCGGCTATCACCTGTACGTTGATGGAATGACAATGCTTCCGATTGCGGTATATGTGCTCTGTGGCACAGGGGGGCTGTAGTGCCACATGTGTGCAATCAATGGCCCTGATGGTGCGTGGAAATTCTGCAATTCGGTAGAAATCCTGCATTGCCTTCTGCCGCAGATGCTCATGGTTGGGTCTGATGATGTGGTGGGACATGCGTCTGAGGATTGCGGGGACAACCTGGTGCACACATCTGCTCATGGAGGATTGTGCCATCGCAGCCACAACTCCACTTGTACACTGGAACGTGCCACTGGCAAGGAAATGGAGTGTTGCCAGTACTTTGACCAGTGGCTCCACTGCATGTGAGCGATCTGTCTGGCTGGTGAGTTCATCTTTCAGGGCTGTGGCTACTTCCAGGATGGCAGCAGGGCTGAATCTGAAGATGCGATACACCTCCAAATCACCCATGCCAAAGACGTTGATGCGCGTTCAGTATATCCTCTCCCGTGCCCTCCTCCTACGCGCCTGTGAAGCCAGTAGTATAGCTTAGAGATTATTGAAACCTCCATGCTGGTAAGTGTCCCCCTCCCATATTTCAGTTGGGAGCTCCCAACTAAACCCCCGATTTCAGGTCACCTGGTCTCTGTGGTAGCCTACCACAGTGATCAGTCACTGGGAAGCCCACTCTGTGCTTGTCTCTCAGTAAATGGAGGAGAGAGATACATTGCATAGAGCAGGGGTGCCAACACAAGTCAGTTTACATCTGATGCTCCATAGAGGTGAATGGCGGGTCCGACTGAGTTGAGTAAAAGGGGCCTAAGGCTGCTTTCACACCGATGAACTGCGTTTTACCCACACTGCGAATGCAGTGCTGTGTGCCTGTGGCTTTACTGGGTTTGCTGCACTTTGCCATAGACTTCTATTATATCCTGCAGGTTTGGTGCACTTTCTGAAAGTGCACCAAACCTACAGGTAATAACAGATGTCTATGGCTCAGTGCAGGTAACCCGCAGGTAAACTGCGCTGCACCTGTGGATCAGATTGAAAGCAGCCCAGTAACCACTGCAGAACAGATATGCCCAAATATACACTTTGATTTTTAGTAATAAACTGACCTTTAATAACAATCTTCCATTGAAATATCGCCGGCTATTGCTGTCCCAGGCAGAGTGCATTTGACTTCACTCCACCTGTATCAGGAGGCCACACTTTACATGAAGCATCAGCTTATGTGACTCTTCTCTGCAGCCGCTTGCTTCCTCTACCACCTGCTTCATCTAACATTGGCACAACTCTGATGCTCTGGGATGGCAAACTGCGATCTGTGCTTGCCAACCCGCTATTCCAGAACAGGAGTTTGCGGGCCACATCAGAGGGCTCCGTGGGCCACACGTGGCCCCCGGGCCACTGGTTGGGCACCCCTGGCATAGAAAGATTTAAGAAAACTGTGTAAAAAAATAAACTAAAGTAATAATAAAGAAAAAATAACCGGAGCAAGGTTTGATCTAGGTCAGTGCCAGGGTTAGTGTGGGTCAAGTATGGGTCAAAGGTCAAGGTCAGGGTCAATATATTTTGGTAGGATTTTTATTTATTTAGTATCAGTGTCAGTGTGTTTTAGGCAAGACAAAAAAAGCAAAATGCACACTATTGTTTCTGGGCTGTACTACAGGTACAAACAATAACTAACATACACATATGTGGTATCACTGCGATCTTCAGGAGTAGGAACATTTATTGTGGGTTGATTTTTGGTGGTAGGTTATGATAGTAGCAAGAAACATACAATTACATTTAAAAAAAAAATATATATATATATATATATATATATATATATATATGTATTGTGGTTTACTAGTGTGGGTCAGTTTTCCTTTGATAATTAAATAATAAATAAATAAATCAGGAGACATCCTTTACCATTTACCACCAACTGAAAGCCCAATTTGTCCGGAAAAAAAACAAGGTATAATCTACCTGGATGCACAAAGTAGTGATGATATGTACGTTTTTTTTACTAACACATGTCAAAGTTGCAAAATTGTGCTTAGGCATTAGGATTTGTTTTACCCTTGGGCACGAAGGGGTTAGGACCAAGAGAAGGAATGAGAGAATACAGCAGTGAGCATGAGAGAGAGAGGGAGAAAGATAATGAAAAAGTGAGAGAATAGAGAACCAAGAGAAAGAAATCAGGAGGACAAGAGAGAGAGAGAGAGAGAGAGAGAGAGAGAGAGAAAAAGAGAGAGAACCGAGAGATACAATAATAAAGGGGTCAGGAAAAAAAAGGGAGAAGACACTTGGGGGATAATCCTCAAGTCACAGATCTACTTGCGATCCTTTATAATTTTTCAGGATAATCTCTGTATCAAAATATTCAATTTGTAGAACAATCTATAACAATAGATGAACATTATATTATCCTGTGCACCAGTAAAAAAAAAAAATAAATAAAAAAACTTCAAGCAATAAAGTGATAAAATCACCCTAAGTTAGAATGTGAAAGTGCGCTATTATAAAAAATAATCAATGATATTAAATGTGTGTGTGATACAATGAATTATAATGATAGAGTGATTCAATGATACAATAAAACATTTTATTCCAAACAATATTTTGTTGTACAAGTCCAATAAAGTTCATTAGCAACTGTGAAATCCAGTGACAAAACACTTGAAGCAAATGCAGATGTGTGAAATCCCGTATTCAGTGTTATGCCGCGTACACACCATCGTTTTTCTTGTCGTTGTTTTTCACGACGTGATTCCTCTCTAGCCTGACTTGCATACACACGTTCATGTAAAAAAACGTCCGAACAAAGCGCGGTGACGTACGACAGGACTATGAGGCCGCGTACACACGAGGAGACATGTCCGCTGAAACTGGTCCGCAGACCAGTTTCAGCGGACATGTTCGATCGTGTGTACGGCCTAGCGGACAGGTTTCCAGCGGACAAAAGTTTCTAAACATGCTTAGAAACTTGTCCGCTGGAAACCTGTCCGTCGGACATGTCCGATGGTTAGTACGCCCCCAACCATCGGACCGAAATCCCGCGCATGCGTCGAATTGATTCGACACATGCGTGGAAGCATTGAAGTTCCTTTTGCCAGCACGTCGGTGTCTTCTACGTCACGGCGTTCTGGTCCGCAGGGATTTTGGTCTGATGGTGTGTACACACATCAGACCAAAATATCCCTTCAGACATGTCCGATGAAAACGGTCCGTCGCACCTGTCTCATCGGACATGTCTCCTCGTGTGTACAGGGCCTAAAGGGGAAGTTTCTTTCAAATGGCGCCACCCTTTGAGCTGCTTTTGCTGATCCTCGTGTTTGTAAAAGTTTGGTGAGAGACGTTTCGCGATTTTCAGTCTTCGCGCTTTTCAGTCCGTTACAGCGTGATGAATGTGCTATATCCATTCTGAACGCTAGTTTTACCAGAACGAGCGCTCCCGTCTAATACTTGATTCTGAGCATGCGCATTGTATTCCCCTCGGAAAAGCATACACAGGACCATTTTTCGCAACGAGAAAAAGACTGACGTGAAACACGATGAGAAAAAAGAGAGCTGGTTTCAAATTTTTTTGTGGGCAGTTTTTGCTAGGGTGCATACACACGGCCGGTTTTCTCGACGCAACTATCTGCACCAGTAACACTGAATACTGCATTTTTTAAAGTGATATACAGTATGCACTTTTCTCTTCTTCTAACATGTGAATGGCATTTTGTTTTTTGTTTGATCAATAAAAATAGTGGTGAGCACTATGCTGGTTTCTATTGTTTTTTGAGCAGCTGAATTCTATTGAACCATCCACCCACCACCTGAGCTGTTGACTATGAGTCCCAGAAGAGATAAAAGTGAAGGTAGGTGAAAATGAGCACCCAATATTCAATAAAAGGCAAGTAGGGAGGTGAATTTGTAGTTGTTTATTGAAAGAAGCAACAAGTTAAAGCGGTTGTATAGTCTTTTTTTATTTTTTACTTTTACCTACAGGTAAGCCTATACTAAGGCTTACCTGTTGGTAAAAAAAATATCTCCTAAACTGACTGCAGCAGTGCATGCGCACAGGAGATTCTCGGCTGAAGGCCCGGGAGACGCCAGACCTTGCCGGAAAGAAGCCTCCTGCACGCATGCGCAAGAGTAACGACATACCCGGAAGACACGCCGAGGCGAAATGTCAGCTGCCTCGACGTGGACCAGGAGGGACACCGACGCCTCGTTCTAAGGTAAGTATTTCATAATTATGCCTTTTCTCTTACATGTGTAAAGAAAAAGAAAATGTCAGCGGGTATACAACCTCTTTAACCACTTAGCAACCACCTGCCGAAAAATAACGGCGGCAAGGTGGTTGCTTAACTCTGGGATCACGTTATATAACGTGATTCCAGAGTCGCGCTCCCGCGCGCCCCCTGGGGCGCGCACACGGGAATGTCCGTGACCGCCGGGTCCAGAGGACCCGGCGGGTCACGAATCACGGTAAATCGCCGCTGATAGCGGCGGTTTACCACGTGATCGCGCCGTCCAATGACGGCGCGATCAGATGTAAACAGACCTGCGTCATTTGTTGACGCCGGTTCCTCCCTCCTCTCTCTGTACCGATCGGTACAGTGTGAGAGGAGAGGGGAGGGAGCGGATGGCAGCGCCAGTGCTGCGGGCTGGATCTGTGACAAATGTAGTCACAGATCCATCCATCCATCCCTCCCTGCTCAGCCATCCCTGCTGCACATACTCTGCAATGCTGGGCAATACTCTGGGGGGGGGGCAATACTCTGGGGGGGCAATACTCTGGGGGGGGGCAATACTCTGGGGGGGGGCAATACTCTGGGGGGGGGGGGCAATACTCTGGGGGGGGGGCAATACTCTGGGGGGGGCAATACTCTGGGGGGGGCAACACTCTGCAATACTCTGGGCATACTCTGGGCATACTCTGGGCATACTCTGGGCATACTCTGGGCATACTATGGGGGGCAATACTCCGCAATACTCTGGGCATACTATGGGGGGCATACTCTGGGCATACTATGGGGGGCATACTCCGCAATACTCTGGGCATACTCCGCAATACTCTGGGCATACTCCGCAATACTCTGGGCATACTCCGCAATACTCTGGGCATACTCCGCAATACTCTGGGCATACTCCGCAATACTCTGGGCATACTCCGCAATACTCTGGGCATACTCCGCAATACTCTGGGCATACTCCGCAATACTCTGGGCATACTCCGCAATACTCTGGGCATACTCCGCAATACTCTGGGCATACTCCGCAATACTCTGGGCATACTCCGCAATACTCTGGGCATACTCCGCAATACTCTGGGCATACTCCGCAATACTCTGGGCATACTCTGCAATACTCTGGGCATACTCTGCAATACTCTGGGCATACTCCGCAATACTCTGGGCATACTCCGCAATACTCTGGGCATACTCCGCAATACTCTGGGCATACTCCGCAATACTCTGGGCATACTCCGCAATACTCTGGGCATACTCCGCAATACTCTGGGCATACAGCGCCCCTGTCCCCGTGAGCTCGCATGCAGAAGCGAACGCATACGCAAGTCCCGCCCACATATGAAAACGGTGTTCAAACCACACATGTGAGGTATCGCTGCGAACGTTAGAGCGAGAGCAATAATTTTGGCCCTAGACCTCTTCTCCAACTAAAATGATGTAACCAGTAAAAATATTTAAAGCGTCACCTATGGGGATTTTTAAGTCGCAAAGTTTGGCGCCATTCCATGTGGCCACGCTGTGTCAAAAAGTCCCACACATGGGGTATCGCCATACTCGGGAGGAATAGCAGAATGTGTTTTGGGGTGTAATTTGTGGTATGCATATGCTGTGTGTGAGAAATAACCCGCTAATATGAAAATTTTGTGGAAAGAAAATAAAAATGAAAAAAATCTTGATTTTGCAAAGAATTGTGGGAAAAATTACAACTTCAAAAAACTCACAATGCCTCTTTCTAAATACCTTGGAATGTCTTCTTTCCAAAAAGGGGTCATTTGGGGGGTATTTGTACTTTTCTGGCATGTTAGGGTCTCAAGAAATGAGAGAGGATGTCAGTACATCAGGTGTGATCAAATTGATCAATTTTCAGTAATTGGTACCATAGCTTTTAGACCCTATAACTTTCACCCAGACTAAATAATATCTAAATTTTTTTTGTTTTGTTACCAAAGATATGTAGCAGTATACATTTTAGGCCAAATTTATGAAGAAAAATTACTTTTTTGCAAAATTTTATAATAGAAATGAAGAAAAATTCATTTTTTTACAAAATTTTCGTTCTTTTTTCATTTATAGTGAAAAAAATAAAAACCGCAGAGGTGATAAAATACCACCAAAAGAAAGCTCTATTTGTGGGAAAAAAAGGACAAAATTTTCATTTGGTTATAGTGTTGTATGACTGAGTTATTGTCATTCAAAATGTGAGAGCACCGAAAGCTGAAAATTGGTCTGGTTATTAAGTGGGTTTAAGTGCCCAGTAGTCAAGTGGTTAAAAAGCCAACGTGTTTTGGGAGAACAAAGACTCCCCTTTCCTCAAGGCTGCTGCTGCCTCCATTAGGCAGAGAGCATAACTAAGTTTTGTGAAGCACACTGAAGTTTTTAATGTGGCTGCTAGGTGGCATTTTTTCTTATTTTTTTGTTGTTTTTTGTTTTTCCTGCCTCTAAATGCCCCTGTTCTGCCTATCACATGTCACTGATCGAATGTTCCCTGTGATAGGAAACTGTGATCAGTGACGTGTCACTGGTAGCTCCTCCCCCTAACAGTTAGAATCACACCGTAGGACACACTTAACCCCTTCAGCACCACCAAGTGGTTAAACCCTTCACTGCCAGTCTAATTTTCACAGTAATCAGTGCATTTTTATAGCACTGTCGCTGTTAAAAAGCCAATGGTCCAAAAAAGGTGTCAAAAAGTGTCCGCCATAAAGTCACAGTTACAATAGAAATCACAGATCGCCGTCATTACGAGTAAAAAAAAATATAATAATAAAAATGCCATAAAACTATCCCCTATTTTGTAGACGCTATAACTTTTGTAGACGCTATAACTTTTGCGCAAACCAATCAAGATAGGCTTATTGCGATTTTTTTTTTACCAAAAATATGTAGAAGAATACGTATCGGCCTAAACTGAAAACAAATTTGCTTTAAAAAAAAAAAATAGGCATATTTATTATAGCAAAAAGTACAAAATATTTATTTTTTTCAAAATTTGTCGCTCCTTTTTTGTTTATAGCGCAAAAAATAAAAACTGCAGAGGTGATTAAATACCACCAAAAGAAAGCTCTATTTGTGGAAAAAAAAGTATGTAAATTTTGTTTTAGAGCCACGTCCCTTGACAGCGCAATTGTCAGTTAAAGTGACGCAGTGCCGAATCGCAACAAGTGGCCTGGTCTTTGGCCAGCCAAATGGTCCGGGGCTTAAGTGGTTAAAAAAAAAAAAAAATTAAATTTAAAAAAATTCATTAGCATGGTGTTTTTGGTTTTGGGTGTGGGGGCAAAGAAGGACACATATAAAGTGCATCTAAGGCCAAAGAGCCAAACTTTTTATTTATTAAATTGTCTATTGTGGGTTGCCGCACTCAGGACATTCCTACCTGCCTGATGAAACAAGAGTCTTTTTAATGGCAGCAAATTTACTGACTTCCAACTTCCGGAATAATTAAAATCCCTAGCTCAGTTGGCGACAGGCAAATTATAGCATTAGTTAACGCAGACTTCAGCAGCCGCATGTATTAATTGATGTCTCGGGTATTACGGATATTAATAGTCTAGCGGAAGGGGAGCCTGCGGTGCAGAGATTGATACCGCCGGGCGCGCAAAGACTATTGCACAAAGTTCACGTCGGCTGCGTACGATGAATTATTCATTTGGAACAGTAGGTGGCACTGCCTCGCTCCGAATGGCTTTGGCTCCTTAAATACTGTTTACGCGGAATATTGCAGATTTCTAAGAAGATACAAAGTTTGCAGCAAAGACAGAGATGCAAAGTGGAGGTGATGTGTATGCCGCCAGCAATGGAGGAGGAGAGGGGGGGGGTCTTTCATATAATTAAAGGGCAAAAATGTCACAGTTTATTCTAAAATATGTCAGTGCTGCAACATTGTAGCAAATAAAAAATATATAAGATCAACATTTTCACAGTTTGGAATATTTTAAAGGGAACTTGTCACTTTGACTGTTTAGGTGAGTATCAGTGGGGTACGCAAAATAAGAGGACCTGTCACTTCTGAAATTATTGGCACTGCACTTTACGGCCATTCATAGATGTGAATAGACCCGTAGGGACTATTGGAGACTGGTACTTTAGCAAGAATGTCATGAGGCTTGAGTAACGCAGCCAGAAAGGAGTCTTTGTCGGCCATAAAAGCTTGTAGAGCATTTCTGCATTAGGGATGAGCCGAACACCCCCCCCCCCCCCCCCGTTCGGTTCGCACCAGAACCTTCGAACGGACCGAACATTCGCTCGAACATTTAGAACCCCATTGACGTTCGAATTCAAAGTGCTAATTTTAAAGCCTAATATGCAAGTTATTGTCATAAAACGTCTTTGAGAACCCGGGTCTTGCTCCAGGGAACATGTATCAATGGAAAAAAAAGTTTGAAAAACTGTCGTTTTTTTCAGGACTCCTGAAAAAACGCCAGTTTTTAAAACTTTTTTCCATTGATACATGTTCCCTCGGGCAAGACCCCGGTTCTCAAAGACGTTTTCACAGGCAAACTATAGACACCCAGCAGGTACAATATTTAAAGAAGTTTATTTTTTTATTTTTTTATTTTTTTATTTTTATTTAGGCATCATTAAAATCACTGCTCCTGAATTGGGAGCACAATCACCTGCTTGCCAGTAAATTAGGAAGAACTGATCTAGCTAAACCATACAGTGTATAAATATATGTACAACACCTGGGATGTATATATATCCTCTACACGCTGTAACATTAACTGACTAGCCTGCCTGCTCTATCTACCCGCAAAAAATGACACTCTCTCTGTCGCTCTCTGTTCTCTCTAACCACCGCCGCAACACACTACACAAGGCCGACCTGCATGCGGCCCTTTATAGTGTGGGGCATGTACTAAACCCCCTGGCTTTGGCCAATTATGGATCTCCGTTTTTTGCGCGCTGTGATTGGCCAAGCATGCGGGTCAAAGTGCATGCTTGGCCAATTATCAGCCAGCAATGCCGCAGTGAATTATGGGCCGTGGCGCGTCACCAGTTTTGTTTGTATTTCGACGAACGATCGAACATACGATGTTCGAGTCGAACATACATTCGACTCGAACACGAAGCTCATTCCAATTCTGCATATGTTTTTGATATGTTCCACAAATAAAAACAGTTGGCATGATGTTCTTTCCTGATTTGTGAATAGTAAGTCTCTTCTGTTGTATAATACAAAACATTTAATCATAGGATATTGTGCGTTACGAACATTTAAAGTTTCCCTAACAGTGGGTTACATGACTTAAAACTGGTTGGGAATGGATGTCTATAGTGGGGTCAGGTTTACAACTTCCATTTTCTGACTGATTAAGCCCCAACTTATGCCGCATACACGCTTTCGGAATTGCCGATGAAATCTTTTCATTGGATATTCTGATATTCTGGGTGTATGCCCCATCTGACTTTTTCTGTCGCAAATTCCGACGGACTTAGAAAGAGAACATGTTCTCTTTTTTTCCAAGGAAAATGTAGTTTGTCTGTATGGAATTCCGACGGAGAAAAAAACATGCATGCTCAGAAGCATTGAACTTCATTTATCTAGGCTCGTCGTAGTGTTGTACGTCACTGAGTTTTTGACAGTCGTAATTTGACATGTCCGTGCGTATGTAAGACAGCTTAAGCGGAATTCCTTTGGAAAAACCCGTTGGAGTTTATTTCGACAGAAAAAACAGTTGTGTGTACGCGACATTAGACATTGAGATTTAGTAACAAAAGCATTACCTGTTACATGAAGGTAAAGAACTCCACTGTCCGAACCAAGGTTGTTGTCCACTTGCACCAGGACTCTGAAGATCCCTACATTTTGATAGATGTGCTTGATGCCATCTTCCGTTGCACTGAGGTTGGCATAGGAAGCAGCAATGCCATCTCCAAAGTCAAACTGAATATTGGTCCTCTGAATGTCTCCCTGAGTGGCCAAGAAAAACAAAAATATATTTACAATAAATGTTACAAGTTCACTTTTATATCAACCTCACCTTCCCTTTGAAAAACCCAACTGATACCTACCCCCGTTTTCTCTCTCGCTGGAACCAAGGGAAATACCCAGATCTGCCAGGTATAAGGGGCATGAGTCTCTCTTATTTCTCCCACAATGGTGGGTTCTTGTGTAGCCGATTGCCTGACAGCTGACCCCTGTGCTATCACCTGAAGCCTTTTCAGACTGTGACTAGTCCAGTTGGTTTACACAATGGCAGCACAAGTCATTTGGCCTAGAAGGGAAATCTGGACCAGCATTTGCTGCAATATATTAAAAGCCACCAGGGCCGATCCTAGGGTCACAGACGCCTGGGTGCAGAAATATTGCTGGCACCCCTACATGGGCGTGGTCATCTTACTAACTCCTTCCCTTTACAAATGTGTCCCCCATCAGAGCCCCCCACAGCAGTTGTCCCCCATCAGACCCCCCCCAGCAGGTGTCCACCATCAGAGCCCCCCCCCCCCCCCCCCCACAGCAGGTGTCTCCATCAGAGCCCCCCCCCCAGCAGGTGTCCCCATAGATCAGTATCTGTCCAATAGATCCCTGTAGCTCGGGCGTGCTGGGGCAGAAGCACATAACAAGGGGCGGGGCATACATGGCATCTTTGGTTATTAGGAGGGTGGCACTCGGAGAGCATTTCTGGGAGTGCACGGGATGATTGGCAGCAGCTCCGGCCAACCCAGAAGCCCCTCATCACACCGCCTATGGGAGAGGAGCTGACACACACAGAGGGGGCGGGACAGACAGGAGACTGCTCCACACGCACCGGACAGAATTAATTAGTGGAGCCTAGTACCGGAACGTGTTCCGGTACTAGGCCCTGCTGCGGTACCCAACCCGGATTCTGGGGGCAGTGGGAGGTATGCGCTCTTGTCAGTTGCCAGTGGAGAGAGCAAGCGGGATGGGGAACTGCAGCACCCGCTACATCTGCCTCTAGACACAGACAAGGAGGAGGGAGGGGAGCACTTTGGAGCTTCGGTGCCCCCACCCCTGCAGCGCCTGGGTGTGGAGGACCCCGCGCACCCTGCCTAGGATTGGCCCTGAAAGCCACCCCATCACACAAGTAGTATTTTATAAGTGCATTTCCGCTGGGAAGTTTAATTGTTCCTTCTTTATACATTTAATGGAAAAGGGTTTAGGGACACCTATTCTGATCACACCTCATATGAATTTGGCCCCATATGGAATTTACTCATTTATATGGAGTTGGTCCTCTTTGTGGCTATAACAGCCTCCTCTAAAATAATGTGTGGAGTTTTTTTTGTATTCCTATCTAAACTTTTATTTTTGAAACTATTAGCCATATATACTGTATATATCTTTAAACTACACTTTAAGGGCTCTGCTGCCTCTCATATTTTTTTTTCTGGGGGCACCACCGGTTGTTTCTTGGATTCCTACCCTCCCTTGATTATACCGTTTGACTCCTGAGGACCACCACCACACAAATAGAGAGAGGAGAGCGATGAGGGGTGAAGTGGGCATGGCTATGAATGAAAGAGGCCAGTGTGGGGAGGAGCCAGAGGGAAAATGTACAGTAGTGGGTGTGTAAACGGCAGGGTGGTGGGTGTAACTAGTGGAGAAATTATAATTACCCCGGCTTATCCCTGAGCTCTAGTGGATGCGGCAACTCCTGTTTTTGAACTTTTCTCATTGGCCGAGCCGCTTTTCTCTTTCCCCACTCCACAATTGGCTGGCATAGGCAGTTACCATGAGCGGTTTAGCTGCCATTGGTCAGAATAAATCTGAAGACAAGCAGAGGGCTCCTTTCAGAGCCATGAGGGCCAAAGTGGACGCGGCTATGAATGAAAAGGGCTGGTATTAGGGAGGAGCCATTGGGAAATTTATAGTGGGTCTATTAGGGGTGGGGTGTTAGGTGTGACTGGTGGAGAAATTATAAATACGTCGGCCGTGTGGGCATTTGTGTGCAAGTCCTGCCATGTTGCACCTATCACCCGACCTCTCTCTCCTGTGGCTGTTCTGTGCTCTTGGGATGACCCGCGTTTCACAGCTAATAGGACCCTCTCCTCCGGACAAGCAACAAACAACCAGAGCACCGGTCGGGAAGGGGGACGCCATGGACAGCGAGCCTGAGCAACAGTGGGGACTACCCAATCTGCAGCAAGTGCCACAACATGCTCAGAAAGCTGAGCAGACCCTTTTGTAATGTTGGCAATGCAATATGCAGGTGGGTCTTTGTGTAGGTGTGACTTGAGTGTGGGCGGAGACACAAGGGGCCCCATGAGTTGTCAGACTGCCCCTGCATATGACAGAGTATGACAACTGTCATACAGTTTTGTGTGAGAAGGTGGAAATAGAAAACACCAAGGAGTGATTCAAAGCAATGATGACCAAGCAAAACTTCAAAAATGATATCTAGGCAGAGCAGACTTTTATTAACTATTTGCCTACTGGGCACTTTTACCCCCTCCCTGCCCAGGCCAGATTTCAGCACTGTAGCATTGAATGTACCCATTTGACATTTCAATAATTTATTTTAGATAGACAGAGCTCTCATTTGGTGGTATTTAATCACCACTTGGCTGTTTATTTATTGCAAAAAAAAAAGACAAAAATGTTGAAGATTTTTTTTTTCTTTGTTTTTGTAAATAAATATTTGTTCTCCTTTACTGATGAGGCTGCACTGATGGGCAATGATAGGCTGTACTGATATGAAAGCACTGAAGGACACTAATGAGGTGGCGCAGATATGCAGCACTGATAGGCACTGATGGGCTAAACTGATGAGCAGGCACTAATGGACACTGAAAGGGAAGCACTGGCTAGCATCACTGATGGACACTGATTGGCATCACGGATGGGCACTGATTGGCATCATTGATGGGCACTGGTTGGCATCAATGATGGGCACTGGTTGGCATCATTGATGGGCACTGGTTGGCATCAATGATGGACACTGGTTGGCATCACTGTTGGAGCTGCACTGATTATCAGTGCAGATCTCCCCTGTGAGGAAATGCTGCTGATCTGCTCTCCTCTCCTCATATGCAATCAGTATGAGAAAAGGAATGCCGATAACCGGCATTTCCTTGTTTACACATGATCAACTGTGATTGGACACTGCTGATCACATGGGTAAAGAGCCTCATTATTGGCTCTTTACCGAGACAGACGATACACAGTGTTCCAGGGACAGAGCACACCATGATCGCCATGCTGCACACCTAGGGTGACGACGTGTCCCGGATTGCCCGGGACAGTCCCGCATTTTGCAGGTCTGTCCCGGGCACATTCATTCCAGGACAATAGAGTGCCCCGGAATGAAACTGACACAGCCACCCCCCGGGCCAATCTGATGCCCCCAAAAAAGGCCGCCACATCACCGCTTTACTCACTGACAGTACTTGTCCTGGCCAGGAATGCCTGGAGGAGCACAATCCCCGCCCCCTGCTTGTGATTGGGGAAATCATAAATCCCGCCTCTTGTGTCCAATCACTGTGCTGTGATTCGTTACAGCACAAGCTGATTTTTGGGAAGGGAGGGTGTCCCTGAATGGTAGTCACCCTATGCACGCCCCCGCAGGCACGCAAGAACGGCGAGAGTGGTACGACATCATATGATGTCATCCCACAACAAGAGAGCCACCTTGTGCCCCTCATTTCACTATACAGCGAAAGGGAGGTGATTAAAAGGGAAATTTCAGTAGGATCGAACATTAATATGCAAAGATCTTTAAAAAGAGATCTATCACTGTATCTGTCCAAAACTGCAAAAAAATAAAAATTTGAGTGGCTTAACCCCCTCCCCAACTATGGATAGTTAACTTTACGTTGCCTCACGTTTTAGTGTTCCTTTTATAATAGATAAATATCTGTATCCCTTTGAATAATGAAATTGACTCAGGTCTCATTTTTACGCTACATATATTACACTTTCTATCGGGATTTTTTTTTTAAGGAACCTTCTATTGAACTCATCCATTATCACGCCTGGGTAATGCCGGCTCTTTTTAATGCTACGGCAATGCAGTCGGCCTTTTTATATGTTTGCAGCAGAAATAATAAAGAATTTCTGTGCTTGAATGTCAATAGGAAATAATAAGTTACCAGTTGTATTATTGGGTAATGCGCACGCTTTACCGAGAAAAAAAACAACAAAAAAAGACAAAAAGGAAAACTGCACTTTTCTTTCTCTTCCTGATGTCATGTATTTTAATTGGTAGAAAGAAAAGAAAATCTTTATTGAACATAAAAAATTATAGATTTGTTCCCTTGTAATGCTGTATTGATCATACCGGCAACACCTTGCGGCACCTTGCGGCATTTGTTTCTTTGGATTCCTAAAACAGAAATGATATTTTGCGAAACAGAGATTTTGGCTTGACCTCTAGCTGCAGCTGAGTGCAAGCAAGGAGATAGGGGACAATTTAATATAAAGGGGGGCTTACTCAGCTTTAACTCAGCTGAACTACGGAAAAACAACAGTTAAAGTGTTACTTAACCCAGGACCCGCACTCACCATACCTGATCTCCCACAGTAATACACTTTCTCATCAGCAGCATAGAGCAGTCTTGTGACTTCTATCAGTGTCTGGTTAAAGCTTGTAGGGTGAGTTTTCATTCTGCTCTGACTGTCCTGTGAGGCTGCAGGACACCTAACCCTCTGTCTGGACAGTGCTGATTTGCCCCTGTGCTGATCACATTCACTCTCCCCCAAAAAATATAAAATAGACTCTAGCAATACACACCAAACTGAGCATGTGTAGCTTTTCCCCTAGCCTAGCCTCTATACTACCAGGAGATGGATTGGGGACAATGGAAGAAGGAGAGGATCAGAGAAGACAGGATCAAACTGCCTTTTTACACAATGCAGAGGATTAACCCCTTAGATTCCAGAATGAGTATAACAAACATTCTTTACTGCAAATACAGAGTGTTTACTATTGTGGGTTTAGCAACACTTTAAATATATAAATTTATTACATATAAGCTTCAACCTGCCAAAATATTTTTAGTTTTGTCTAAGCGGCAAGAAAGGAGACCCAATTTTGCTCTGCTGCGTTTAAAGCGGAGCTCCACCCTAAAGTGGAACTTCCGCTCATCGGAACACCCCCGTCCAGTGTCACATTTGGCACCTTTCAGGGGGGAGGGGGTGCAGATACCTGTCTAAGACGGGTATTTGCACCCACTTCCCGGAGTCCACTCTGCGGGGACCTGTATGTAGTGAATCACTGATCCCCCCCCCCCCATTGTGTTCTGGGAAACACACGGCTCCCAGAACACAGCAGGGACCAGTAAGCACGGCACAGCGAGACTCGCACATGCGCCGTAGGGAACCAGGCAGTGAAGCCGCAATGCTTCACTTCCTGGTTCCCTCACCGAGGATGGCGGTGGGAGTGACAAGCAATCACTCTTCTCCTGCTGCCAACGTTGCTGCACTCCAGGACGGGTAAGTGTCCTAATATTAAATGTCAGCAGCTGCAGTATTTGTAGCTGCTGGCTTTTAATATTTTTTTTTTACGGTGGCGCTCCGCTTTAAGTAACACAAATGGGTCTTATCCCTCCTCCTGCATGTGATTTTACATGACTGTGCATTTGTGCACAAAGCAAGGTCCTTAAAGACATGGATGAGCAAGTTTGGCGTGGAGGAACGTGACTGGCCTGCTCAGAGTCCTAACCCCAATCCAATAGAACACCTTTGAGATAAATTAGAGTGGAGACGCAAGCCAAGCCTTCTCGTCCAACATCAGTGCCTGACCTCACAAATGTGCTTCTGGAAGAATGGTTAAACATTCCCATAGACACACTCCTAAACCTTGTGGACAGCCTTCCCAGAAGAGTTGAAGCTGTTAGAGCTGCAAAGGGTGGGCCAACTCAATATTGAACCCTACGGACTAAGACTGGGATGCCATTAAAGTTCATGTGCGTGTAAAGGCAGGCGCCCCAATGCTTTTGACAATACTTGTATTTTATAAAGCTCTTGTAGACTCTATAATGTTTTGGTTTTCTGTTCTTACTACTCCCTTTATTCACCTCTTTGTAATATATTATGTTTCTGTTGCTTTAATCCAATTTCTCCACCTTGACATTTCTAAATGTGGCAAATTATGTTCTGTTTACACGAATGGGAGTCTATTTTCATCTTCACATTAATCTCCCTTTGTCCTCCGAACAACCAGTTGTCTTTAGCTGTGATTTCCATGTCCTGTAATTGGACATTGATTGGGGAATCTTGTTAAATTGAAACAGCTGGGAGAACATCCTGTTTTCAATTAAAGGAAACATTTCCTGAAGGTTTCCACTGCTGACTTCTCATTCTGCAAATGCCAGCTGCCTGGCTGTCATGCTAATGGCCCATACACACGATCCGAATATCGGACGAAAACGATCGTCCGATGATGGATCGTACGATTTTCGGATCGTGTGTACACTACTTTCGACAGCCGATCACGACCGTTCATCCGATTAAATTCGATCGGACAAGCGCGAAAATTTTTCTCGTCCGATTTTCGTTTAGTCAGTACAGCCGTCGTCCGACAATACAATACAAATACATTACAACACGTGACATCACTTCCGATCGTTTTTTTCTATCGTACGATAATTTTCGTGAGTTTAAAAACCTATTTTATTTTACTCGCGATTATTAAGCGAAAAAAGTCGTACGATCCGTCGGCCGATATTCGGATCGTGTGTATGGGCCATAACCCTCTTGCTTCATTACTATTAGTCCCTAACCTAAAATGAGGACATCTGACTTTAACCCTTCTCTGGTTGCCTACATAGGTTCCCTTTGAGAACTAGGAGCTGACACTTTATATGACATAAGGATTGTATGCATGGAGGCTTCACTGGGAAAATGAACCTTCAGGACACAGATGAACACTGCCAACTTTAGGCTGAAGTAGGATCTGCAGTGCCATTTATTTAATAGTATAATTGTCAGATACAAATACCTTATTAAAATAATATTAAATTCATAAAAATAACAAAAATCAGCCTATAGTAAAATAAGTAAATAAAAAGAAAAACAACAATCAAGAAGGATGTTTCTTTAAAATAAAAAATGAAAAAAAAAATGAAAACTACAGCATTAAAGTAGTCTATGCATTAAGGTGAAAAAATATCTGATGATACTTGCCTGACCCCTCGAAAGTCCCAATATCCTCTTCGCCGCTCAGCCTGGCCGCTGATTGGCTAGAGCAGATGAATTGAGAGCAGCACAGCCATTGGCCGGCTATTAGGGTTGCCACCTCATCCCTTTAAAACAGAACCCCTATTAATTACACAGGTTCTGAGGCTTATTTAATGCAAATAAGGCACTACTTTAGTTTAATTAAAGCCTTAATCTGCCACAGAACCTGTGTTATTAATAGGTGTTCAGTTTTAAAGGGATGAGGTAGTAACCCTACCGGCTATGGCCGCTCGCTGTATCACGGAAGCGCGCCCGCAAGGACTCGCCACTATACAAGCTCTCTCGCATGAATGTGGTGAGTTCTTGCGTGGAGGACCAGAGACAGCATTTTACAGATTTGCTGTACAGTCCATTTAACATGGTTTCCTATGGAACACGTTCTGTAGTGCAAATCTGTAAAAATGCATAGGTGTGAATCCAGCTTTAGTAACAATTTGAGGACACTGAACTTTCTTTTGTAGGACTGTAAGTCCTTGCAGAAGTAAAGGATAGACTGAGCTTTGTAGTAGCAACTTGAGCAAATTGATCTTCCTCTTTGGACATCCAAGTGTAGCGCTACCCCATTCAGGAGCCGCTGGTTGTTTTTGGGATTGGCGTATTAAGTTACCTTGCAGTATGTCTAGGGGTAGTAGCAGTGAGTGGTAGTGAGCGAATGTCAAGTAATCCAATGGGTTTTCTAAATGCTTTATTCCAAGGCCCAACAAGGCCAACATCAACAGGGGATAGGAAAGGCTGATGAAGCAGAAGAACAAGTGTGGTATCAGGCCCTGGATGATGAAGAAAGCAAGCCTGCTTTCAGTAGCAATGTACCAATACGTCGCCACTCTAGCCAGAGTGGGTGAAGTGCTTCCGGACAGACTTCTGCCACAAGCCTGGCAGCCGAAATGTCACTTTAGGTTGCTGGGAGAAACAGACCTCTGCCACAGGCCTAGTACTTCAGTACTCAGATGAACACGACGAATTGAGCGAATCCTCCCAGTAAATGCAATGAAAGGTCACTGGTTGACAGCTGACATGTACCTGCCAAGGCCTTGGTGACCGGATCCCCGACGGTTCGTTCAAGTCTCCTGGACAACCTGCTTTTGGGTTCTCCCTGAGCCGATCCCCCCCATCGTTCAGCCCTCAGCTTAGGATCCTCTCACTGAAGTTGGGGACCCAGTAATGGAACTCCGCGCAGTATGCGATTCCAGCCAGATGGGCCATGCCGGCGGGGTCCGTGGAATGCGCGCACCCTAAAGGTGGATGCCGCACCTGGAACCTGGACCCCGCGAAGAGAACCAAGAATCATGGCGTCTGTCACAAATATACCCCAGCATGCCTTGCGAGGTCCAACTCCTCTAATTGGCTGCTGGGGAAAAGTAGTTCTGCCAGAACCCCTCTAGCGCCACCTGCCACCCAGGGATGGGATCGCATCCCTGGAGCGCAGACTGACCTACAGGACAGTTCTGGAATGACATCAGCCAGAATATAACACAATTATGAATGGGAGACAAATAACTCTCCCATTCAACCACTAACTTTAGCGTAGTGCCCGTACTGAAAGTAAGGGGGCGCTACACAAGCAAAGTCCCTTCACTAAGAATTAAATAGAATGAGCTCTTCAGCATACCGGACACAATGTCCCCTTTAACATCTTCCCTGCTCAGCCTATAGCAGATTGCTGGCCGGGCAGGGGCTTTACGTTCTGACTGAACATCATATGACGTCCTTTACATCGCGTCACAAGTGCGTGCCCCGGGGATCCTTTAGACACACCAATCAGGGTAAAGAGCCAATAGTGTAGGTTCTTTAACATGTGATCAGCTGTGTCTAATCACATGCAAACAAATGCCTGTTATCAGCATTTCCTTTCCTCAGCGCTGTCAGTATCTGAGGATAAGAAAGCCGATAACCGACTTTCCAGTTACAGGGGACATTTACATTGATAGTCAGTGCAGCATATCAGTGCCCATCAGTGCAGCATATCAGTGCCGCCTATCAGTGTCTGTCAGTGCCAACTTATCAGTGCAGCCTCATCAGTGCCCATCAGGTCAGCTTATCAGTGCTGCCTCATCAATGCCCATCATTACAAATTGTTAGTCTTTTTCTGTTTGTTAAGCAAAAATAAAAAACACAGTGGTGATTAAATACCACCAAAAGCAAGGTCTATCTGTCCAAAAAAAAAACATTTAAATGTCATATGGGTACAGTGTTGCATGACGATGCAAATGTCATTTAAGGTGTGACAGTGCTAAAAGCTGACAATTGGTCTGGTCAGGAAGATTTACAATCCTAGCTAACCTACCTAAGAGGGTGCTACTGTAGCGCCCCCTTACTTTCTATAGGGGCATTACGCTAAAGTTAGTGGGAAATGGGAGAGTTACGTGACTCCCATTCGCAATCTGTCAAATTTGGGCTGCTGTCATTTTCCAGAACTGTCCTGTGGGCCGGTCTGCACTCCAGGGGTGTTTTTCCACCCCTGGGCGGCAGCTGGCGCTAGAGGGGTTCTGGCGGACTCGTTTCCCTCAGCAGCCAATCAAAGGGGTTGGTTCCCTCACTAGGGCATGCTGAGGGAGGCTATATCTGGGGCATTCTTGTTTCTGCGGGGTCCGAGTTCCAGGTGCGGCATCCACCTTCAGGGTGCGCGCATCCATGGACCGCGCAGCCGTCGCCTACCTGGCTGAAGTTGCCCACCATGCAGAGCCTCACTCGAACACGGAGAGGGATCCCAGAAGCTACTGGGTCCCAAACCTTTCCTAAAAGGATCCCAGGCTGGAGGCTGTACGGTGGGGGATTGGCTTGAGGAGAACCCGGAGGCAGGTGATCCAATAGGGCTTGAACGAACCATCGGGGATCCAGTGACTCTAACTAAATCTATTGGGAGGACTCGCTCATTTCAATTCCATACTCATTCAAGTACTAGGCATGTGGCCTGTGGCAGGCCTGATCCTCCCAACATTTGCAAGTGACGTTCCGGCTGCCAGGCCTGTGGCAGATACCTGTCCGGGGGCACTTTACCCATTCCAATTGTGGCGACTAACTGAGTTCATCACTGCTGAGAGTAAGATTGCTCTCTCACCTTTCGATATCCAAGGCCTGATACTCAAGCTCTATCTCTCTGCTCATCAACCTTTTTCTGTCTTGTACCATGTTGATGAAGGCCATATTGGGCCTTGGAATAAAGCATTGAAGAAAATCCAACTAAAGACTGGACATTCGCTCTCTTCTCCTCAACTCACACATATCACCCCTAGAAACCTGCCAGGTAACACAGGCTGATCCCACTTATACTCAGCGGCTCCTGAATGGGGTAGCGCTACACTACATTTACAATCAACAAAGACATGTGCATTCCATGATGTGCATATCAACGGAAAAGATAAACCTAGAAATGGAAGCAGGTAAACAACCACCACTGACCTAAAGACCTTCAGCCTTTAGAGTAGTCGACCACTCACCATTTTATTAGGATGGACATCACAGCTTTAGTGGCAGTTGGTTTTTGCAAGTCATTAAAATTAATTTAATGGCCTATGCCCTCAAGTAGATTTTGGGTTAGTCTAATACAGGGTTCACTAAATAGCAGACTGTTGTTCCGGACCCAGATCGAGCTGCAGTCCTGTCTGTACCAAAGCCATGCCACTTATCAGCCTGGGTTTGTTTTCTCTCTCGAGTCTCCCGCCTGGCTGCGATCTCATGCTCACAGCAAGCAGGGGTGGGAGGTGCTGCAGATCGGAACAGAGAGTGGGAGTCCTTTCATATTACCAAGCTGGTAATAACCCGCTTGTTAACATAATAAGCTGGGCAGCCCCGGTCTTCTGCCCGATCTGTAGCACGCCCCCCCACCTGCTGTGAGCATGAGAGTGCAGCCGGATGGGAGACCTGAGAGAGAACACCCAGCTGCTATGTGCTTCTGTCCTGTTAGGGCTGTACATGGGAAGCGGCAAATTAAAGGGGGACTATGATGTAAAGGAGGAGAGGGGGGCTATGACTTCAAGCACTGTGATGTGAAGGGACATGGTGATGTGTAAAGGGGGTGTGTAGCACCCTCTAGTGCACTAGATTAGATGCAAATAGGTTAGTTGTTAAAGTAGGTAAATTGGTTTGGCTGAGAGCCAGATCTGGGTTGTGAATTAGGGTTTAGTGAGGGAGGCTGGATAACTCATCCAGATAGCTCTTCTGGTACCTTCCCCTGTTTTCTGGAACCTTTGGGAAGTTTCTAGATGTAATGGGTGGAAGCTAGGAGGGGCTGTTTGGAATATCTATGAGGGCCTCAGCCAATCTCCAGTAAAGGGCTGGCATGGGGCAGACCACCTTATAAGTAGGCATGAGTCATGCTAGTAGGGTCAGTCGGGTGGAAGATAGAGATGAAGTGCTGAGAAGGCTGTTGGAGGCCCTTTGCAGGGTGCCCCCTAGTCTGGGGGAGTGACCTTGGTGTGGGGTTTAAGGGCTGGAAGGATCCCCCATGACATACATAGGAGACCCATCCTGGAGGCATGAGAGCAAGGACAGGACAGCGGAAGCACTTCAGCATGTTCGGGAGATCTCCTGAGAGTCAGCCACGTTGGCTGGTAAGTGTCAGTCTGGAGGACTGTGGTAGAGAAGTTAGCCTGGGTAGCTAGGGAAAGGGGCAGTTGCAGCCAGGTGGGTTTTTAGTGCCTGAAGAGGTGGTACTGGACTGCTGGGATCAGTGACCACAGAGAGGCAGTACTGGGAAAGTGTGAGCTGTGTCACCCTTTTTGCTCTTCAAGTATAGGGGTTGCAATTCCCTGCCTTTAAGGGGCCTTTGCTACAAAATGACTTACAGGGTTTCTGCATGCAACAGTGTGCTGGAGAAGGAAGAGGAGCTGTATATAGGACTATATATAGGAGAAGTTGTCTCTGAAGTTTGTTTGAAGTCTGTGAATCCTATAATTTCTAATCCCTATCCAAGTCCATATCCCTCAATAAAACAAAATCAGTCACAGACTTTTCTCTGACTCTGGAGCGGCTGTGGAAATTATGTGTGCCTAGCTGTGCAGGGTGGGGGATCACAGTTACTTGTGCTTGTGGCCCTTAGGGGGGTGTACTACAGGGGCGTTGTGATGTGTAAAGGTGAACGTTGATATGTAAAGGGGGCACAATGATATGTAAAGGTGGTAACGTGATGTGTAACAGGGGCAGTGTGATGTGAAGGGGAACTGAGGGCACTGTTCGACTGCTTTAAAGTGGGGACTGAGATGTAAAGGGGAGTTTGATTGCGATGTGAAGGGGGTCTGCAATGTAAAGGCAGGGGGCTGTGATGTTAAGGAGAGTCATAATGTGAAAGAGGGCTGAGGACAGTGATGTCAAGAGGTCGCAATGATGTGAAAATAAGTTTTGAAGACACCGATGTACAGCGGGGACTATGAAGTAAAGGAGAGCTGTGTTCTAGAGCAAACATGAGATTCGGATCTCTGCCAGAAGAAAATTTTACGAACTGGACCTCCGCAAATTTTTATTTAAGACCCCTAGTCTAATAACCAGTCACTGTTCAGGTCTGCTCACAGTATTACCATGACTAGAACTGGTTGTGTTGTTGGAAACTCAAAAAAGTTGTGGCCTTCATGTTTCTAGCACATTATTCTGTCTCCATATCATCTTTAAGCAACATTTCTTGATGGTCTGAGGACAGTGTACATACCTCCTCTAGCTGCAGTACAAACGTTACATTGTGTCCTTGTTCTGCTATTAACTTTCCATCCACTGTAGTGATGCGGAGGCCATGGGGTGCTTTCCCCGGACACTGCTGGGGCTTTGCCGTGTACTGTTCCCGGACTCCATCTGTGCAGTTGTTAGACACGACCTTCCTATAACTGTAATACAAATTTCACGTGACTGATCACTAAAGACTGAGCAGAAGATGCAAAAAGTAGAAAGCCTATTGCAACTGGATCATACACCGGCCGACTGTTCAACCTTCTTTAGATCTTCCAGCAACTATGTAGTGTGAGGGCCTTCTTGAATGGATACACATTGAATGGACTAATAAAGTAGGTCTTTACATAACATAGTTTGATCAATCTAGAGAAGACTATATAGAGATCATACGTTTATTTTCTAAATAGGTTTCTCACTTCCTGTTCCTCCTCCCGCAGAGATGTAGTCCTAAGGGAGGGGGCGAGCACGCTGACTAACCCCCAGCAAGAACGGCTCGGATGACGGGGCAAGCTTACTGAAGAGGAACAGGAAGTGAGTAATTCAGACAAATAAAAAAAAAACATTTAGAAGGGAAATTTAAGGATAAGGTAAGTGAACTAACAATGCACTAGCTTAAAGGAACCTATTTAGAAAATAAAAAAACAAACCTTTACAACCCCTTTAAGGTGTACGGACACCTTTAGGGGATTATTTGCATTTCTTGCCACATTATCGTTTATCACATTTATAAAGAACATTCCGTATCCACATTTGCATTTGATGGATCAAACATCATTCACTAACACATACCAACATTTGAACATTTCATGTGAATTCCATGCCTTTGTATCAATAGCCTTAGTCAAAACAAGGCCAATTTTTATATTAGCCAACGACCACTGCTCGCCATGATTAAAATGCTCTATATCATTCACAATCTCTCACCTAAGTCCTGATCCCCCACATACAGTACATGGCAATAAATTGTGGCACTGCCAATGAAAATTGTACCAAGAGATCCCATTTACTCATGTTCACAACTTGTCATGAAATTTTGGAAAACAGAAACAAAATCACATCCGCTGTTTGGTCATCATACATACCCGGTGCTGTTCAGGTAGCTCTGGCCAAGGCTGCAGTCCTTCGACAGTGAGGATGGGTTATACCAGAAGGCAGGGAGACACTGGCCATTGCTGTGACGCTCGTAGCCATAATCGCTAAAAACATAAAAGAGGAGTAGCAAGAGTCATGCCTTGTTGGTAGAGTGCAGCATATAATTACAAATCTGCTACCAGTGTTGTTCACAATATGTGGTCATCATGACAATGTTTACAGAGGCCTTGCAAAAGGTGGTCATTACATCTATATCCAACCACAGCTGCATTAGACTAAATGTGCAATGAAATGGGAGATGGCTTAGGAAATACTGTATAAAGTGATATTAAACTAAATTAATTTTTTTTTTATGTGTAGCGCTTCCCAATTTCCCACTGAGAAAGCTGAGAAGGAACAAGTCGCTGCCACAGACTTGGCTCTAGGAGATTAGTAGAGGCCTCTGCCACAGGTCCGGTACTTTAAGAGCAATAGAGCATATCCTCTCAATCCCGTCCTCTTGAGATGCGGAACCCCAGTAAACCACTGAGGTTCCTCAGTCACTTCAGTGTCTCTGAGCCATGAGGACCCAGAGTCGGGAACTCCGCCTGGCACGGGCCCCGGCCAGGTAGGCCATAGTGGTGGGCACACCCTGAAGGTGGGTGCCGCACCTGGAACCAGGAAACCGCGAAGACCCCGAAAAATGGTCTCTGCCACAGATATACCCCTCCCCAGCATGCCCCGTGAGTGAAACGCTCCTCCAATTGGCTGCTGGGGAAATGTGGTTCTGCCTGAACCCCTCTAGCGCCACCTGTCGCCCAGAGATGGGACCACATCTCTGGAGCGCAGAATGACCCACAGGACAATTCAGGACTGACAGCTGCCGAATTTGAACAAATCAAACTGGGCGAGAGCAAGTAAGTCTCTCACCCTACTAACTTTAGTGTAGCACCCTTTCTGAAAGTAAGGGGGCGCTACATATGGATGGTCCTCCGGGACGTTTGTGCCATAACATGCTAGTATGCACTGCATATTAGTACATTATGGTAGACATACCTGTCAAAAGAAGCCCTCCAGCGATGTGCTGTCATTGTTTCAACTGGTCTTAGGTTCTTCCATATTTGCACTGTCTTTCTTCTGAGTTCATTCTCTCCAGCCACTTGAATGGCTGGGCTGTAATGATGTATTTTCTGCCCATGCACACGGAAGTCACTTCATCATGGTACAGATTCCAATACCACTAACAGGCCAGGAGAGGCATTTATGACAAAGGAGAACACAAGGGTTTCTTCTGTTATAAAAACTCTGCTTGTCAGAGTTTTTTCAAAGTTTGAATTTAATACCAATTTAACTGAGGAGCTGAGTGCCTGACTTGCTATTTAGTGGTCCCCTATGGGTAAATGTTCTGATACAGCCTATAAGTCAATAAAGGAAACACCAAACACTACTTTAATTCTTAATTATTATTGTTATCAGCATCATTATTTATAATACTGTATGTTTTATTATAGAAATAGAAACAAATATTTACGTGTGTTTTAACCACTTAAGGACCTTGGCTGTTTTTCAGATTTGGCGTTTACAAGACTAAAACATTTATTTTTTGCTAGAAAATTACTTAAAACCCCCAAACATTATATATATTTTTTTATAACACCCTAGAGAATAAAACGGTGGTCATTGCAATACTTTTTGTCACACCGTATTTGCGCAGCGGTCTTACAAGCACACTTTTTTTGGAAAAAATTCACTTTTTTTAAATTAAAAAATAAGACAACAGTAAAGTTAGCCCAATTTTTTTACATATTGTGAAAGATAATGTTACGCGAGTAAAATGATACCCAACATGTAATGCCCCCATGGAATGGTGCCAAACTTGTATCCTTAAAAATCTCCATAGGCGATGTTTAAAAAATTCTATAGGTTGCATCTTTTGAGCTACAGAGGAGGTCTAGGGCTAGAATTATTGCTCTCGCTCTAACGATCGCGGTGATACCTCACTTATGTGGTTTGAACATCGTTTTCATATGCGGGCGCTACTCACGTATGCGTTCGCTTCTGCGCGCAAGCTTTAACAAAAAAAAGTTTTGTTTTCTTATTTATTTTATTAATTTTTACACTGAAAAACTAAATACATAAAATCGATCACTTTTATTCCTATTACAAGGAATGTAAACATCCCTTGTAATAGAAAAAAGCATGACAGGTCCTCTTAAATATGAGATCTGGGGTCTTAAAGACCTCAAATCTCATATTTAGACTTAAATGCAAAAAAAAAAATATATATATATATAACTAGAAAATATGGCTTTAAGAAGCATGGGTGGAAGTGACGTTTTGACGTCATTTCCGCCCAGCTATGCTATGGGGATGGGTGGGGGCCATCTTGCCCTCATTTGTATCCCAGGGGACAGGACCCGATTGTCTCCGCTGCTACCGATGGCTCCGGTAAGGGGCGGAGACCACCGTTATCGTGTACAGGACTGATTACAGTAAATATGGATATCTTGGTTGTGGCAGCAGCTGCTGCCGTTAACGAGATATCCATCTTTAAAAACAGGATGTATATAGTCGTGAGCAGGTCCTTAAGTGGTTAAATATATATTCATATGTTTGTATTCGTATTTATCTACAAACCGCACATGAACTTTAATGACATCCCAGTCTTATTCCGTAGGGTTCAATATTGAGTTGGCCCACCCTTTGCAGCTACAACAGCTTCAACTCTTCTGTGAAGGCTGTCCCTCAGTCTCTGCTCCAATTAATTTCAAAGGTGTTCTATTGGGCTGAGGTCAGGACAGTCAAGTTCCTCCACCAAAAACTTGCTCATCAATGTCTTTCTGGACCTTGCTTTGTGCACTGGTGCGCAGTCATGTTGGGAAGGGGCCATTCCCAAACTGTTCCCACAAACTTGGGAGAATGAAATTGTCCAAAATGTCCCTTCACTGGAACTAAGGGGCCAAGCCCAACCCCTGAAAAACAACCCCACATCATTATCCCCCCTCCACCAAATGATTTGGACCAGTGCACAATGCAAGGTCTATAAAGACATGGATGAGCGCGTTTGGGGTGGAGGAACTTCACTGGCCTGCACGTCCTGACCTCAACCAGATAGAACACCTTTGGGACAAATTAAAGCTGAGAGTCAGGCCTTCTCGTTCAACATCAGTGCCTGACCTCAAAAATGCCCTTCTGGAAGAATGGTCAAACATTCCCATAGATACACTCCTAAACCTTGTGAACAGCCTTCTCAGAAGAGTTAAAGCTGTTATCGTTTCAAAGGGCGGACCAACTCATGATTGAACCGTAGAGACCAAGACTGGGATGCCATTAAAGTTCATTTGCCTGTAAAATACTGTTGGCAATATAGGCCCGGATTCTCCAGATACGCCGCCGTAATTTTAAATGTGCGCCGTCGCATCTTTGCGCCGATTCACAAAGCGAGATATGCCGAAAAACATGGCTTCAGTCGTCCAGTGTAACTTGCCTACGCTGGCGTATCGTGGGCGCATAGTTACGCTGGACGCATTCGGCGTTCCCATGTTAAATATGCAAATGAGCAAGATACGCTGATTCACGTACGTAGATGCACCCGGCCACTTCATATATGCGCTTTGCGTAAGGCTTACGTCCGGCGTAAAGTTACCCCTGCTATATGAGGTGCAGCTAATGCAAACGTATGGGCCAGGGAACGACGCTGTCGAATTTTAAGTCGTTTACGCCGTTTACGTAGTACGTGAATAATACTGGGCATAGGTTATGTTCACTGGTCGTAGGCATTGCACGCCTACGTCACTTAGGCATTCTATCCGACGTGCTTCTGAAAATGCGCACTGGGATACGTCCACGGGCGGCACATGCGCCGTTCGTTCGGCACATCATTTGCATGGGGTCACAGTTAATTTTAATAAAAAACGCTCACTGCCTAGCTAGTTTGAATTACGCGGACTTACTGTACACTGGCACATTTACGCTACGCTGCCGTAACTTAGGGAGCAAGTGCTTTGTGAATACAGCACTTGCCTCTCTAAGTTGCGGCGGCGTAGCGTAAAGAAGATGCGCTACGCCGCTCTAAAGATACGCCCGGGTACGTGAATCCGGGCCATAGTGTGTGTGTGTATATATATATATATACTGTATATATTCATTTTACTTTTTTTAGTATAAGTTTAACAATTATAGGAAAATAAAATCATATTAAAGTATATATACTCTATATTGCTTCTATATTTGATTGGGTAAATCAGACTGTTCTGTTCCACTTTCTTTGGGAATTTGTCATGAAACAAAATGTCACCATAAAAAAGAAGAAAACTTTTGAAGTTTTCCCCTAACTTTAGAGGTGATATGAATCAGAGAGCGGCAGTCTGCATAATAGCATTTATCGACAAATTACTAAGCCAAGAATCTCTCCCGCACACTAACACTGGGCCCAAGGGGAATTAATAATATCATTGTAACACTCTGTTCTACCAGCAACTGTCTGCAAACTGCTGGAGGGATGATAACACAATATTTTATTTCTCAAATTACATTCACCAGAAGAAACTCGAGCGTACAGGATACCTTTAATTCGTAGCTTATTTAATCTACTGCAAACGAAACCAGGAAAACAAAAGTAAAGCAAGACTGAAGCGGCATAATTCCAAAGTAGGGATTTACTTCAAGAAACTTTACAGCTTTGGGTAGTTAAAGGGACTCTAGAGATAACATTTATCTCCATCAGCTATTGCGCAGATTGCTAATATTAAAAGGAAATGTGCTTATTTTTCCAGTTTTCAGTTACTGTGTGTCTGTGGGGTTAATTTATTCAAACTGGAAAGAGCAAAATCTGGTACAGTTGTACATGGTAGCCAATCAGCTTCTAAATTCAGCTTGTTCAATTAGGCTTTAACAAAAAACATGGAAGATTTTTGGTTTATAGGCAGAGCTGCACCACATTTTGCACTCTCTAGTTTTAGTAAACCAACCACCTTATGTGTTAAAGAGTTCCTAAATCTTCAGAATGGAACCATTAGAACTCACTATTCTAAAGGCAGAGCAGCAGTGCAATGGATTCTGATTGGTTGCTAGCCATTGGTAAAGAAAGCTTTTGAGTCAGAGTCTTGACTCCACCCTTTTTCTAATTCCCACCCTCCTTATGGCTCTGGCTGAGGTTTCAATCAGAGAGAAACAGTCTGAAAGGAGACAGTTATTGCTGGGCTGTTTCTTCAGAAAATCCAGTCCTGGGTGCACCTTAAAGGGGTTATAAAGCTTTGTGTTTTTTCACCTTAATGCATCCTATGCATTAAGGTGAAAAAACACCTTGCACTCTTGGCCTCCCCAGCCCCCCTCCCCCGTTTTTACTTACCTGAGCCACGAATCTCCGTGGGCGCGATCCCGCAATTCTTTTCTGTAGCTTGAGGTGGCTCTTCATTGGAGATTGATAGCAGCACAGCCATTGGCTCCCTCTGCTGTCAATCAAATCAATGACGTGGCACGCCGGGAGGCGGGGGCCGAGGGATACACTTGCCGGCTATGGCTACCAGTGTATCACACAGGAGCGCGCCCGCAAGCTAATGCTTCCCAGAAGGGGGTTAGCTCCTGTGGGGAGGAGTTGAGACAGCCGCCAAGGGACCCCAGAAGACGAGGTTGGGGCCACTCTGTGCAAAATTAACTGCACAGTGGAGTTAAGTATGGTATGTTTGTTTATTTGATTTTTTATTTTTACCCTTACAACCCATTTAAATGTTTCCTAGTAAAAATATATATAAGAGGGTTGATTTACTAAAGGCAAATAGACTGTGCATATTGCAAGTGCAGTTGCACCAGAGCTTAGTAAACGAGAGGGAGCTCTGCTGACTTCCATCATCCAATCACGTGCAAGCAAACGTGCTGTTTTATATTTTCCTTGCATGTAATTGGATATTTATGGTAAAGTGAAGCTTCCCTTCATTTACGAAGCTCTGGCGTAACTGAACTTGCAAAGTGCACAGCTGTTTTGCTTTTAGTAAATCAACCCCTATGTATGTGTGTTCTGCTTTACGGTCATGTATTTTATGTGTTGTATTAAACTACATCAGTTTATTATTGTTCTGTAGTACACAAACACAAACAGCGGTAGTGGGGCACTACAACTTGTTTAATGTGATTTTGGTTTCTCTCTCTGTTTTCCCCTCCTGTTTACGGCTAGTTAGTTTAGTTCTAGCTAGACCCCCCTCACTTCTTCCATGTTCCCTCAGTAAGTGTTAATACGTTGTAGGGATAGGGTTTAGGGAAGTCATTGTCTTCTTACACTTCAAAAGACTGCGAAAAACCTCCTGTCCGGTAATATCTTAAGTAAAATTGTATTGGATTTATCTTCTGTGTCCTATTGAAAAGTTGAACTGCCTGAGGATGGTGTCAAGCCAGCAGATGACCATACTGTCCAGATAAGGAGGAAAGCCAATGCATAAAGAGGCAGAACAGTGTGTTTGTACACATATATATATATATATATATATATATATATATATTGTAAACGTTGGGGGTTTAACTCAATGGTAAATGCGTTTTTTTAGCGAGTCCACAGCAGTCAAATGTTATGTTTGAGGGCATGGCAGCCCATTTTTATTGAAGGAAACAAAAAGAACAGTTCACATACAGGATTTCCCACGCAGGGGTTCTTCTCCAGTAGTGTTCACAGAACTCAAAAATACCAAGCCTCCTGGCTCCTAGGCTTACTTAGCCTTGCTGTACCTGCTAACCTGGCACACTCCTGGCCTCAACAGGTTCTCCAGCCCACTGTCTCCCAGACTTCCGGACTTCCTTCAGCCCCTCTTGGACTCGCTAGTCACCTCAGGTCTACCAGCCTCCCAGTCCTTCAGACACGAAGTCCCCCCACACCAGGGATGTAGTCTCCAGGGCAGACAGACAGACAGATCCCCACACACAGGTCTGTCTTGCAGCAACAGCCAGCTGCACACCTTCCACCTCTCTCTCTGTTCTGACCAGTCCCTGATTATATTGTCAGTGTTCAGCTGGGAACCCAACCTGCTGGCTGTCTGTAAGATCTGGACACAGGGTTGGAGACCCCATTCCGCCCAAGTCTCTGCAGGATCTCCAACTACACAGCCCCATTCAGAACTATCAAAACCTGGAGAAAACTGACAGAGCACTTTTCTCCATTTAAACGCTACGCTCTGTAGTTCTGCGGTCCGCAGACACGCAAACCCTGTGTCCATTTTACCTCCCATTTCATAGGGACCGGGACTCTGACTATTACATATCCCCCCCCTTTGTTTCGATCCCGAAGGGGGCGGAACACCAGCACACGTCATTAGGGTTGGGACACCTCTGTGCCGGCTGTCAGCCGCGTAGGCCCAACCCTTTTTTCGGGTGCGCTTCCAGGTCAGTCCTACCCTGACTCTCCATGGGATCCCACTTTTTTCTATCCTACGCTTTCTCCCTCTTCTGGGGTTCCTGGGCTTATTTTCTTTTCTCAGGGGAACACTGTCTTTCCTGAAACCCTCACATTCTTCATATAGAGAACCTGTTCCTTTAGCACTTTCTCCCACAGTGTCTCCGGGTACTTTAATTTGTACCTTTGTGCGATTGACAGGTAAAATCTCTGCTACTGCCAGGTCCATTTCGCTCCCGTCCTTCCTGTAAAGTCTAGTGGGTGAAGCAGTGTCCGTGCCCTCTACTGACCACCGCTCAGCCGCACTCTGGACTGCATCAGCAGAAATTTTCCTAGTCACCGCATCAGGCGGAGAGACTTCTGATGTTGTCAAACGTTCTCCTGAGCGCCTTCCATCCAAACCGGTAACTGGAAGCACCCTCTCAGAGAACTTTGAGACCATCTGCCACACTGCCAATAAACATGGTACCAACCAGTTCCTCTTGTAATCACCATAAAGAATAGCCTGTACTACTTGGCTCCACCTACTGGTACTACGCAGTACCACCTTGTCCGACCACAATGGAGGCATCCAAGTGTACAGCAAATTGCCTTTCTGGACTTTAAGCATTTTTAACAATACATTAGTCACCTTAATGCGACCCACGTCTACATACAAGACCTTTCTAGGGACTTTTCCCTTATCAATGACTTGGAGGGGCTCATCCACTGAAGCTGGAAAGGTAGAGACATTTTCAGCGACCCCCACCTCACTGGCGGTATCAGTCTTCACAGCCTGGTGCTCAACTGGAGCGCCGTCAGACATACATCTCACATTTATCTCTTCCGTCACAGCATCAGTGAGCCGCTGCAGGTCATAAGTCACATTGGCATTTTTTCGCTCACTATTTTCCAGCGGTTGGGCTGCGGATAACACATCTGCCATGCATGTGCCCTTAACCGGTCCTTCTGACTGGAGGAAACCAATCTCTGCAGGGGCCAACACGCCCTTGGCCACTGGCCACCCTGCACTCCCTCCATTGGGCATAGCAGGTGTTATGTCCACATCTGTGTTACCCAACCTAGCCTTATCCAGCATGGCTAGCAATTGTTTAGCCCAGCTGTCCCAGTCAGTGGTACTTCCCTGACAGGCCTTCTGCAGCACTGCATCACCTGTTCCAAGAGGCACCAAAGGAACTTGGGTCTCATTACCCGATACAGTACATTTGTCATCGCTAGACGCATCACATTGTACAAGCACAGTTTCACTTATGTCACATTGGGACGATGCTTCGTCACAAACCACAGGATGCAATACCCTATTTTGACCAGATTGTTCTGGTGGCGCTACCATCAAATCCTGCTTTAGACTACTAGCTTTTACAGTATGAATAAATTTTTCACCAAACTGATCACATACCAGGCGAGTGGTCGGCACCCACACACTCTCATGGTGTGGTGCAGTCCCCCCTTGTTCCCCCAGAGTAGTGCTAGAGCGGTCCTGAACAACCTCCAGTTCCAACACAGGGAGATCCCGGGAGGTTTCCATGGACAACCCTGCAGCTCTGCCTCTGGTGGTCAAGGAAGACATCCTACTCCCATCCTTTTTAGTAAACATATCACCAACAATATTCTCAAATATGACATTTCCAGAAATACATTTCTCAACCTTTAGAGGGTCATCATGATACTTAAACATAGCTGTAGCTATTGTGGGTGGCCCCTTACCCACTAGAGAAGCTCTACAGCTGACCTGGGAAACCCTCCGCTCCAACACTGTGGGCTCCTGGGAGGTTTCTCTGGGCAACCCCACAGCACCTATATCTGTCACTAGGGAACATGGTATACTTATTTCTTTGGTCACCCCTAGTACAGCTTCTCCAGCACTCTGCTGGATTCCACCAGGTACATACAGAGTCCCCATGTCCTTTTCAGTCTTTAGTCCTGCTGACAGTTGGGCTTTACCCTGTGCCTTCCCCCTACTCTGGGTAGCACACTGTAACGAGTTCACCTGTACTGCGGATCTCCCCGCTGAACACAGTTCCACTTCATTGGGTTCTGTCCCATAAACTGCAACAGTCTTACCACTTCCTGTAACCGCTGTCATAGCCTTCATTTGAGTGCGTTGTCTCTCATCTGTGGTGTCTCTATAGGCTGAACTTTTCCTGTGGTCATGGAGAAACACTGCAGCCTTTCCAGTCCCACCAACACCCCCTGAATGTAACACAGTATCCCTGTTGTTAGGGGTAACAGCAGACCAGCACTCCAAAGATGGTTGGCTACACCTCATGGTGGTTACAGACTGTTGTGTCCTTTCTGGGCTGACCACTTCACATAAGCGGCCATAATACACATTTTTACTTTCCTCATCGGTACCCCCTGCAGGCCACACAAACTTCTTACCACTGTTGCCAGGGGTGACAACCGATATGTTTGCAGAAAACGCACGGCTGGTACACTGATGCACACTCATGCTCTCCTGAGCCATTGCTCGATTGTTGCTTTGTTGTCGCAGTGATGCCTCTCCCGTTGCTATGGGTGACGACCTCTCTTTGCTGGAGGGTTGCTGGTGGCCCATGATGCGATGGAACTCTCCGCTAAGAAGGATTTCCTCTTTAAACTTGCGATAGTCATCCTGGTCACCTTGGTCACCTTCCATCAAATGGTAAACTGACCGGTACTCTACCAGCAATAAGGTTTGCAGTAATTTTGGCCACCGGTCTCTAGGCCATTTCCTCCTTACAGCGACTTTTTCAAACTTTTCCAGGAAGTCTCCAACCTCCTCTTTAGGTAGCATGGGTTGCATGTAATCAGATGCCACTATCTCAGCCCTTTGTACCGCATCCGATTCTTTAGTCTGGTTCCACTTGAACCACTCATTCACAGTCTCATACATCACTGGCCCCTTTTGACTGGCCCTCCTAGGTGGAGACATCTTCTCAGGCCACGCTGAGCTCACTTCCCCTTTAACTTGACTCAACAAGAACTTCTTGTGTTTTGACTGTCGCATCCTTGCAGTCGCATGCACAGCAGCTTGTTACACCTTTCACAGCAGTAAAAAGGGGAAAAAAATCTTCTCACAGATGCACCACCTGTATGCAACACAGTCCAAAAAAAACGTCTGCGCAATGCAGTTTGCCTGGCTGCTACACACAGCTAGCAGTAACTCCTGTTGCGACTCACCACGGAGCAAGGACCCGGATTTCACCATCTAGATGCCCGCTGAATCCACCACTTGTAAACGTTGGGGGTTTAACTCAATGGTAAATGCGTTTTTTTAGCGAGTCCACAGCAGTCAAATGTTATGTTTGAGGGCATGGCAGCCCATTTTTATTGAAGGAAACAAAAAGAACAGTTCACATACAGGATTTCCCACGCAGGGGTTCTTCTCCAGTAGTGTTCACAGAACTCAAAAATACCAAGCCTCCTGGCTCCTAGGCTTACTTAGCCTTGCTGTACCTGCTAACCTGGCACACTCCTGGCCTCAACAGGTTCTCCAGCCCACTGTCTCCCAGACTTCCGGACTTCCTTCAGCCCCTCTTGGACTCGCTAGTCACCTCAGGTCTACCAGCCTCCCAGTCCTTCAGACACAAAGTCCCCCCACACCAGGGATGTAGTCTCCAGGGCAGACAGACAGACAGATCCCCACACACAGGTCTGTCTTGCAGCAACAGCCAGCTGCACACCTTCCACCTCTCTCTCTGTTCTGACCAGTCCCTGATTATATTGTCAGTGTTCAGCTGGGAACCCAACCTGCTGGTTGTCTGTAAGATCTGGACACAGGGTTGGAGACCCCATCCCGCCCAAGTCTCTGCAGGATCTCCAACTACACAGCCCCATTCAGAACTATCAAAACCTGGAGAAAACTGACAGAGCACTTTTCTCCATTTAAACGCTACGCTCTGTAGTTCTGCGGTCCGCAGACACGCAAACCCTGTGTCCATTTTACCTCCCATTTCATAGGGACCGGGACTCTGACTATTACAATATATATATATATATATATATATATATATATATATATACACACCGAGCCACTGAGCAAAATTATCATGAGCTGAACTTAAAGATCTTTGACTTTTTCTATGCACACAAAAGGCCTTTTTTCTCTCAAATATTGTTAACAAATCTAAATCTGTGCTAGTGAGCACTTCTCATTTGCTGGGATAATCCATCCACCTCATGGGTTTGGCATATCAAGATGCTGATTAGACATGATTATTGCACAGGTGTACCTTAGGCTGGCCACAATAAAAGGCAACTCTAAAATGTGTAGTTTTACTTTATTGGGGGGTCCGAAAACCAGTCATCTGGTGTGACCACCATTTTCCTCACATGTCCCGGCTGGCCAAATCCATCTGCTCGCCCGTACACACGATCGAATCTGTCTGCTGAGACGGTCTGGCAGACCGTTTTCAGCAGACAGATTTGATCGTGTGTACGCAGCCTAAGTGTAGCAATATGGGGCCAGATTCAGGAACAGTTACGCTGGCGGATCGAGTGATCCGCCAGCCTAACTGTGACTTTGAGCCGGCGTTTCTGTTTTCTGTAACCAGAAAACAAGAAACGCCGGGTTGAAGTTCCGATGCGAGCAGCGTAACTGAGTTTCGCCATCGCATCGTTACTTCAACTTAAAAATGGCGCCGGGGGCGTTCCCGCCGATTTACGCTCAAAAAATATGTTAATGAGCGGAAATCGGCAATTCACGATCGAAATCCGGCGCGACGCAATGACGATACGACGTTTCCGGACGGGATACGCGGCGCATAGATATACCTACATGGGGTTGGAGTATCCTATGTTAGGTATAGGCGTCGTCATCGCGTCGGGAAAAAAAAAAAAAACGTCGCTTGCGTAAAACGGTCATGAATGGGAATGTGACGTCATTGACGTTCATTCACAGATTTTGGAGCATGCGCACGGGGATGTTTTGACACTCGACGCATGCGCAGTACGTTGGCGGCGGGATCGCGCGTAGTTAGCATACTACACGCCCCGTACCCGCTAAATTTGAATTCCGCCGGCTCATTTGTGATGCGCTGCCGCAACTTTAGGAGCAAGTGCTTCGTGAATGACAGCACTTGCTCCTAAAATTACGGCAGCGCAACGCAAATGAGAAGCGTTACTCCAGAGCAAAGATGCTCTGGACTACCTGAATCTGGCCCATGGTCACATTCAGTGGCGGTGCGTCCATAGAGGGTGCAGGAGCGCCGCCCCCTCTCGCTCCTGCACCGCCACTGAAAAACGATACAGAGATTCATGCATTGCAATTGATTTTTTTTTTTCGTTTGTTTGCGCCCAATAAAAAAGGTTGAGCACCAGCGGCCACTGGTTACATTTAATGAAGGTACACCATTTTGCAACTTGTTGCTACACTTAGAGGTGCCTCTCTTCTCTTTTATACCATGTAAAAAAATGCTTTGATATACAGTATACAGTATGTATTTAGCCTAAAAAACATGAGAACACATACTGAGTACAAGAAATATTGACTAACTTTCAAGAAAATCATTTAAAAAAAGAAAAGCTTCCAAACATCTTGCTTTGTTGTGTGGAGACGATTGATGCACTTTAATGGGTCTTTTTGATGCAGCATACGCGATAATGTTCCACATTGGAGTCTCCGACATTGTCTTCTCCGAAACCCCTACTCTCCTTTAATTAATGCGGAGAACATCTATCAGTTTAATGATGCATCTGGTATTCAGTCTATATGAAAGCTCCTTGCTACCGCTTGATTTAAAGGGGGTTTATTGGAGCAGATAGGGACGGAATATTACCAGAGCCCACATCACGGGAAGATTAATGGAAGCTTCTGTTAACGGATGTTCTTGTTTTAAACTGACTGCTCAGTAGTGTAAAGATTTATACTACAGCTGGGCCAGAGTGTACCTGCCAAATAAAAGGAAGATGAAGCTTGAATGCTAGGAGCCATTTATTGCAGCTGTAGCATGAATTGCTCCACAATGAAGACTTTCAAAGACAAGTCTTGCTACAGAAAGCTTGGCAGATGATGGGTGACCAGGGGAACTATTCAAGCCATGCTGGCTGAGATGGTTGGGTCATGCTGGGCATAGGATTTTTTTAGTTCATCGAGAGGAAGAGATACATCAATGATCAATGATGTTTGATAAAAAGTGCTTCTGTTAAAGTGTATCTAAACAAACCCTACTGATGAACGTCTTCCATCGCTTCCTACTGATCTATTAAATATACCAATAAAAAAAATTTAGCTTAGCTAATTTTAGCTAGGTGCAATAGAAAAATACCACTTGATCCTGCAAGAAATCCATTGAGCAGGTAAATGTATTTCTCGAGTTCGAACTAAAAAAACACCTCCCCTCTATGTTAAGGAAAATAAGAGTTTTTCTGTAGACCCACCATGCTTCCTGTCCTAGAGTGACAATGTTGCCTTTTCATAGATGCAATATTGTGAGTGAGTGTTGTCACTCTAGGGCATAATTACTCAATCTTTTACCACTGGAGGAACCATTGCAATAATTTTCAGGCAACATGGAAACCCTGCTAAAAATGGTATCTACAGTTCCTAGTATATTATATGTAGTATATGATGGTGGTCAGTGTTGGAAGACCCTCCTAAAGTGGTGGTCAATGTCAGAAAGCCCTTCTACATTGGTGGTCAATGTCAGAAGGCTTTCCTACATTGTTGGACAGTATCAGAAGGCCTTCCTATATTGGTGGGCAGTATCGGAAGGCCCTCCTACATTGATGGACAGTATCGGAAGACCCTCCTACATTGGTGATCAGTATCAGAAGGCCCTCCTACATTAACCACTTAAGGACCGGACCAATACGCTGCTAAATGACCCAAGGGGTTTTTGCGATTCGGCACTGTGTCGCTTTAACAGACAATTGCGCGGTCGTGCGACGTGGCTCCCAAACAAAATTCGCGTCCTTTTTTTACCACAAATAGAGCTTTCTTTTGGTGGTATTTGATCACCTCTGCAATTTTTATTTTTTGCGCTATATACAAAAATAGAGCGACATTTTTGAAAAAAAATCAATATTTTTTACTTTTTGTTATAAGAAAAATCAATAAACAAAATTTTAGTCAAACATGTCTTTAGTAAAAAAAAAATCGCAATAAAAAAAAATTAGCTACCTAGTGGGAACAGCGACACCAATACAGCGATCAGAAAAATGATCGCTTAGTGATGCTGGCAATAGGGAGTGAAAGGGTTAACTAGGGCGGTGATCAAGGGGTTAAAACTTTATTAGGGGGGGTACGGGGGCTACCCTGAACCTAACACTAACTGACTGTCACACTAACTGTCACATTGACACTAAATACAGTAATCATACATGTATGATTACTGCATTCAGTGACACTGTGACAGGGGGGAGGGCGATCGCGGGGGTTAAATGTGCCTGTGTGTAGTGTGTGTCAGTGTAGTGTTAGTGCAGGACTTACTTGTGATGTGATCTCTCCTCAGCGGTGGTTGAAAAAAACGCAGAGGGAGAGATCACATCGCTTCCTCCTTCCTGTGTTTACACAGGAGGAGGAAGTGACAGGTCGGGGGGGCGCGCGCATTGGCTGAGAGCGATCCAGAGGGGGCGAAAAAAAACGAATAGCCGTCCCCTCTTGTTGGATCGCTCGTACAGCCGTGGGGACCGCCGCATGTACCGGGGGGGTACCGATCGGACCCCCGACCCACCTCAAGGCCCCAACGTATATATACGATGATGTGCCTGTCGGTGCCATTCTGCCGACGTAAATGTACATGCGGCGGTCCTTAAGTGGTTAATGGACAGCATTGGAAGGCCCTCCTATATTGATGGTCAATGTCAGAAGGCCCTCCTACATTGATGGACAGTATGGGAAGGCCCTCCTACATTGGTGACCAATGTTGGAAGGCCCTCCTACATTGGTGGACAGTATCAGAAGGGCCTCATACATTGATGGACAGTATCGGAAGACCCCCCTACATTGGTGGTCAATGTCAAAAGGCCCACCTACATTGATGGACAGTATCAGAAGGCCCTCTTATCTAGATGGTCAATATGGGAAGAAGGGCCCAGTGCATTTGACTTTACCTACATTGTTGGTCAGAGGGACATATGCCTGGTTACATTAGGGGGCAATTGGAAGAATACCCTTTACACGAGGGTTAATGGGAGGAATTCCATTACAGATGGCTAATAAGGTAACCGGTGTCAGTGATTATAAATGTAAGAGTCAAGAGCAGTGGCTCCACTGGTCACATGTTGCTGGTTCTGCCAAGTGACACCAGGTCTGGAAATACAGTAAGCAGCACCATTAAACAGGAGATCAGTATGTCACAGCTCAAGAAACCCCTAACAACCTCTGAAGGTTGAGAGGGTTGAGAAAGGTTAAAGGAGAAGTACAGCCAAAGCTTCCTGTTGGCTGACGTCACAGAACCGGTCCAGGCTCAGGAAAGTTTGTGACCGAGCTGCTGAGGGTCTGAGCTGGTTTTACCCAACCCCTCCACAGTCCAGCACTCCAGTGAGTGCAGGGGGGCAGAGCAGAGAGCCGGTGACTGACAGTCAGCAGCTCTCTGCCCAGGGAGCTTTAAGAACCGATTGGCGGTATTTGATCGCTTGTTCTCAGTGTTAGAGCCAACAGAGGACAGATGCAGAATCAGACCGAGGTACTGTAAGTATTATTAAAAAACATAAACATTCCCATATTCCTCTTTTAACAACCAATTGGTTGAGAATGAGTCCCCCAAGGAATATGTTACTGACAGGATAACCAGGAGAAAAACATATGCAGTCACCTTATCTATGGGCTGATAAGCTGCAATATATTATATATTTTTTCTTGAGCTTAGATAAACTTTAAAACTGAACTCCGGTAATGATACCGTATGTACACTTACATTGGGCCAGATTGGTAGAGATTGTGATGTCATCGCCCATCCTCTCCACCCTGTCCAATCAGAGAACACTTTTCATACATTGAGAAAAATACAAAGCGTTTTCTGAACGCCACCTGTGCTGAACAAGCGACCCCTGTGGTTATTATGCAGAAGGGAAGCCAATTGGCACAGCACCCATCACTGTAGCAGCTTAGACTACCACAGAGATTTACAGCTTCCATAAAGGCCATAGAGGCTGATCAGGTTATAGGGTTGCCACCTTATCTTCAAGCCAAGCCCGAACATTTTAGCGGCCTGGGACACCTTTGAGTGCCCAACGGAGAGTAGTAATGTGGTGTGTATAGTGTGCCACAGCGAACAGTGTGTGTGGCCAAATTGCACTTTCTGACATCATCACCCTGCCACCCAGTGATGCCAAACTTGACCCAAAACAGTCGCCTGCAGCTCCCGGATGGCAACAGATTTGTGTGACTTCTTGGTTACTTGAGGAGCCACGGCCTTGTTTATATATTGTGCCTAGGTTGCAGTCTGTCTGAAACCTGTACACATGATTCAAAACCGTGACTGTCCGGGTGAATCCTGGACAGGTGGCAACCTTAATCAGGTATCAAATAAGCATACTTGCATTGTGCCAAGCTGGCTCAACGTAAGGATGCAACATATTTAATCCCTGGAGTTCAGATTTAGGCAAACTATACAATTTAAGACATCTAAAGGCTTCAAAGTCTTCTAGCCTAAAATCACTGGCATTTTCCTGCAACTAGGGAGCTGCAGGTGCCATGTACAGATGCCCATCATGTGAATGGCTGTACATGGTCATACTCGTGGTGTCGGTGTTTACCCACAAATGTGCATATGATGTATTTCCCCAAATGGTAAAGTGGCATGTTCAGGCCAGGGAAATATACCTTAGTCCATGTGTGGGTAAATGCAGATGCAGAATACATCTTCCTCCCTCATCAACATGCTAATAAACCTTTTAGCCGCTTGCTAACTTCCAGTCCTACTGCTACAGGGTGGCAGTTGTGCGTCGAATCACGTATAAATATGTGACCCTGCAATTCCACCTGCAAAGGGGCCGTCACGTCGCTTCTGCTGTGATCATTAACAGAAGAAGCCGAACCGTGGGTGCCGGGCACTCAATGTGCTCCGGCACCCGCTAATTGTTGGGCTAGGACTCAGAACGGAGCTCTACCTATGTACATTAAACAAGGCAGGGTTCTGTTCTGACAGAAGGGAAGGCAATGATCATGTGTCTCTGCAAAGCAGGAACTAAAATCACATACATATTTATTACATAGTTTACATAGTAGGTGAGGTTGAAAAAAGACACAAGCCCATCAAGTCCAACCTATGTGTGTGATTATATGTCAGTATTACATTGTATACTGTATCCCTGTATGTTGTGCTTGTTCAGGTGCATCCTCCAGCCAGAAAATGAGGTGAGCTCTATCTGACTTGCAGCAGCTTCTAATGCACATTGTGAGAAGCTCACAGTGTGCAGTGAACTCAGAGTAAGCCATTTCAGTTCAAAAGTATCCTAGTGGTCTGAGTTTTTTGGGGATCAAAAGGGTTAAAAAGAATCAAAAAGAATCCTTCTGGATCTTTGAAACAAAAGTTATGACACCAGAAGGGTTAAATGTAGAATTTGACTTAAATTGTTCAGAAATGCAGATATTTGAAAATGAAAAATTTCAGAAAAATTTTAAATCCAAAAATCTGAAAATTTTAACGAAAATCCCAAAATTTGAATAAAATTTGAAAATTATAAAATCTAAAAAAAAATTATAAAATGTTAAATAACTAATTAATAACTACATTAACTATTAAACTATAGGTATTGGAATTTCCTTTCACATTTGGTTGTTAGTGAACGTAATGAATACAAATTTTACCAAAGTTACAATTTATGCAAAATAACGTATGCCACATCTAAACAAATGGAACGTAACTAAGTTGTTATTATTATTATTATTATTATTTATTTGTTACATTTCAAACAAATGGAACTTAACAAATTAATAATAATAACATTTTTATTATTAGTAATTATTATTAATTTGTTACATTCCATTCATGTAGATGCGGCATCCGTTATTTCGGAAAATTTGTAACTTCAGATAAATTTGTATTCGTTACGTTCACTAACAGCCAAATTTGAAAGGAAATTCCAATACCTATAATGTAATAATTACTTAATTAGTAATAATTATTATTTCAGATTTTCTTGTTTTCAAATTTTTGGATTTTCGTTCTTATTTTCGGATTTTCAAATTTTGGGATTTTTCAATTTTAACATTTCCGAATTTTTGAACTTCGGAAAAAATTGAATATTTCCAAATTAACAAGTTTGTCGAATTTTGTCAAAAAACTAATTGCACATATCTAGTAGCCAGTACTCTAGATTATACATTGGGTGACTTAGTAGCTCCACCCCGCTGATGAAGTCCCACTGGACGTAACGCGTATGGAGAAGGAGCTACATTCGGATGACGTCACCCGCTGCCATCCAGCTATATGGACATGTTACTGATTATCCATCTATGATCTGAGCCTTTCATTGTTGGATGATATGTGAGTGTCCTATTTATATTTTAACAAAGCCCTAGTTTTTAATAGCGGAGATCACTTTGTTTATCTTTCATCTACATGTGCATGGGATGTGTCGGAGTATCAAGACCCTCGCTGGCACCCATATTTACCCCAAGGGGTGGACCTGCTGTTAGTTCAGGGGTCCATCTGTTGAGATGAGCCAGCAATTTACTCGTTGGTGGATGGTACTATCACCTGTGCTCTGGCACCAGATTGTCTTTCCACGTGGATGTGGATGTTGCACTCTTGGCTTTGTAGTTCCACCTGGAATCACTTGGACTTATCTATTTATTACTTTGGACTGCATTATATTATGTATTTTGCACTTTTATGTTTTCATAGTTGGGAAGAGGAGTCTGTACAACTGTACAAGACTGAAGGAAAGGCCAGAGGTCACCCTTATGTCACCTCCTGGTTGTTGAGTACTAGAGGTCTGTACTTTCTATACATGGAACTAAATCCTGAACAAGGAATATAATACCACAACATCAAGCATCAAATTTGAGACTCTCCTACTCACCACTCAAAGTCGGCCTCAGTACAGACACACGGTTCGGAAGACATGGCCCCAGCATACTTCCCCTGCATGCACTTCCTCTCTGATCTCCTCTTCATGTAAGTCCTCTTGGCGCCCATGATGCACGCTTCTCCCTGAATGAAAAAGAACCCCACATGAACTTTTAAAAAACTTGTCAATGAACAAAAATATACATTTTTCATAATTTTTTTCTGTAGGCACTCCCCCAATCAGAGATTTTAAATATTACATTTTGAAACAAGAATGTTCTGCCCGCTTTCATATAGCTTTTCTGTGTTGCATTGAACTGCATTGGATTATTATTGTTCATTAGTATGCTGACATCTATTGGCAGTTTCTGGCAACTACAGTCTGCTTACCTATGTGATTTTATTATCATCCTCTGCCCTCCCCTCCTTTTTAGTGCTAGGTAGTTTAGTCCTGGTTAAACCCTTCCCACCTCTTCTATGTTCCCTGTGTTGGTTGTTTGAGGAGAGAGGGCTCACAAAAGTCACGGTTTTCCTATACTTATAAAAACTTGAAAAATATACTCTTTAGTGCAGTAAGCTAAAGTGATGGGAAGTTTACACCATGAGTTGCACAGGAATGTGCTGTACGTTCATTTGCGATTCACATGTGATTTGGGTGCAGTGTTATTATGATGATTATGCTCACGTCAGGGGGTGTGACTTTGGTGGAGACTCTAGGGCTGAGGATCTTTTTCAAGTATACACCTTAGGTTGGCTGATTGGGAGTGCGGCACCTATTTGATTTATATATGCATTGCTTCACATGAGCACCTTTGACAGCCTCCAACTCTCTCCCTGGTGACTGTAAGGCCGCGTACACACGAGTAGACAAATCCGATGAAAACGGTCCGACAGACCGTTTTCATCGGACATGTCTCCTGGGATGATTTGGTTTGATCAGTGTACACACGATCAAAGCAAAATCCCCGTGGACAGACAGCGCGGTGACGTGGCGGTGACGTTGACGCCGCCACGTCACCGAACCAGGAAGTAAAATACTTCCACGCATGCGTCAAATCGATTTGACGCATGCGGGGGATTTTTGTCCGCTGGTTAGGCATACTAACCAGCGGACATGTCGCACAGACGGGTTTGCAGCAGACAAGTTTTAAAGCATGCTTTAAAACTTTTGTCTGCTGGAAACCTGTCTGCTAGCCCGTACACACAGTCGAATCTGTCCGCTGAAACTTTTTTTAGCAGATATGTTCGATTGTGTGTAAACTGGTTCCATGGCCCTAAAAATATGTTATACATGACTTCTGTGTCTTATTGAAGAGTTAAGCTGCCTGTAGTTGGTGCCAAGTTAGGATGTGACCATGATTTCAGCACAGACTTAGGTTAATTTACTAAAACTGGATCTGTTACAGCTCTGCATAAAAAACAATTAGCTTCCATGCTTTTTTTTAATCAAAGCTTAATTGAATATGCTGAAATTATAAGCTGATTGGCTATCATGCAGAGCTGCACCAGATTTTGCATTTTAGTTTTAGTAAATCAACCCACTGGGTCTAAGGCAGTACAGTGGGTATAGAAACAAACCCCCCCCCCCTTTAAAATAATCACATTTTGTTGCTTTACAGCCTGAAATGAATACATAAACAGTATTTGTTTTATTCAGCTGAATTTACGAGTGCAACTTATAACCTCCACGTGAACGATTTAACACCATGGCAGAAAAAAAAAAAAAAACAACAGAAACTGAGTTGGAAAAAGGATCACCCCATTGTGTCAATATTTTGTTAAACCACCTTTTGCTTTAATTACAGCCTTTAGTCTGTTGGGATATGTCTCTACTAACTTTGCACATCTAGACTTCGCAATGTTTGTCCACACTTCTTTGCAGAACAGTTTTAGTGACCCTTTGTGGACTGCAGTTTTCTTGTCATTCCACAGATTTTCAATGGGATTTAAGTCTTGGCATATTGTTTGGTGTTGAGGCCAAATAAATACATTTTAGTCACATCTCACCATAACACCTTTTTCCACGTGTCCTCAGAATCTTCAAGGTGCGTTTAAGGTGGTCAGATGAGACTAAAATGTAATTATTTGGCCTCAACACCAAACAATATGTCTGGTGGCAATCTAATCCAATCAAAATCCAATCCAAGCTCACCATCCAAATAACGCCATTCCTGCAGTAAAGCCTGGAGGTGGTAATATCCTGTTATGAGGGTGTTTCTCTGCAGCAGGGGCTGGAGCACTTGTCAGGACAGAAGGACAAATGGATGGGGCAAAATACCATCAAATTATTGAGGAAAATCTGCTGCCCTCTGCCAGAAAAATGTCAATAGGAAGAAGGTTTACCTTCCAACATGACAATAACCCAAATCACAGAGCAAAAATGACCACACAGTGGTTGAAGTAGAAAAAGGTGAATGTCCATGCATGGCCCAGACTTAACCCCATTGAAAATATGTGGAATGAATTGAAAACTGCAGTCCACAAACAGTCACCATCAAATTTAACTGAACTTGAGCAGTTCTGCAAAGAAGAGTGGGCAAATATTGTAAAGTCTAGATATGCAAAGTTAGTAGAAACATATCCCAACATACTTTCATTGGATGTTATCCAAGTTGCACCAGTACATACAGCTGCATAAAACAAAAACTGTGCCTGTCCTCATTTCAGGCTGCAAAGCAACAACATGTAATTATTTTAACCCCTTCCATACAGGGCATTTTCACCCCCTTCCTGCCCAGACCAATTTTTAGTTTTCAGCGCTGTTGCACTTTGAATGACAATTGCGCGGTCAGGCAATACTGTACCCAAATTAAATCATTATGTTTTTCCCCCACACAAATAGAGCTTTCGTTTGGTGGTATTTGATCTGATCTCTGCGGTTTTTATTTTTTGCGCTATAAACAAAAGAAGAGCGACAATTTAAAAAAAAACACAATATTTTTTCCTTTTTATTTAATACATCTCACAATATTTTTTTTAAAAAAAACTTTTTTTTCCCCTCAGTTTAGACCGATACGTATTTTACGTATTTTTGGTAAAAAAAAACCGCAATAATCGTATATTGATTGGTTTGCGCAAAAGTTATAGCGTCTACAAAATAGGTGATAGATTTATGGCATTTTTATTTATTTATTTTTACTAGTAATGGCGGGGATCTGCGTTTTTTTTTTTGTGACCGTGACGTTGCGGCGGACATATCGGACACTTTTGACACGTTTTTGGGACCGTTCACATTTACACAGCGATTATTGCTATAAAACTGCACTAATTACTGTGTAAATGTGACTGGCAGGGAAGGGGTTAACGCTAGGGGGCGCTGAAGGGGTTAAAATGTGTCCTAAAGTATGTTCTAACTGTAGGGGGAGGGGGACTCACAGGGGGAGGAGATCGATGTGTGTTCCTCTGTACTGGGAACACACATCAGTCTCCTCACCGCTGACAGGAGGTGGATCTGTGTGTTTACACACACAGATCCACACTCCTGCCGTGATTTCCGGAAATCGCGGGTGCCCGGCGGCAATCACGGCCGTCGGGCACGCGCGCGCGCGGGATCGCGGGTGGTGCCGCGGGGGCACGCGCGCGGGATCGCGGGTGGTGCCGCGCGCGCCCTAGAACGCCGTGAAGACAGGACGTTGTGCAACGTCCTGTCTCATCGGCAAGGGGATCACCATGACGTGATTCCCCTATAGGCCGGTAGGGAAGTGGTTAAAGGGGGTGATTCTTTTCTATACCCACTGTATCAGGGGCGGATCCAGAGTCTAGTCTTGGGAGGGGCACTGCCAGAAAATTTTGCAGGCAAATTGTGGGGACAATGGCTGGTGTTGGCGCTTCAATCATCACGGCGCCATGGTTGATATGGTGTCAGGATGATTGAAGTGCATTATTTCTATTATTACATTGTAATATAAAATTAAATGGTTGAACTCACCATAATGCAGAATCAGTGGGAGCCCTGAGTGTGTCACTTCCTACTGTCACTTGCCACCAGATGCGCATTGTCACTTGCCATGTCACTTGCCACATCCCTTGACACCATATGTGGATTGTCACTTGCCAAAAGATGCGGATTGTCACTTGCCAGTGGCTGTGTCCCAGAGTGAGGGCGGGCGGTGAGAGATGTCAGAAAGCTGCTACCCATCAGAATATGCAGCCAAAATGATGTTGCATTGCATCCATCTTGGTACACCCACACGTGTCCACAGTAAGCCTAGAGTTAGGAGTCGGCAAGCGGACATCTTTATACATCCACCTGGAGTCTTGCTTTTCACAGTTATTTTTAACAGTAATCTCAGCTTATATAGTGAAAGATAATTTGGCTTCTAACTCTAACTAGGCTTACTCTGTGGACGAGTGTGGGTGTACCAAGATGGCCGCGACGCATTGTCACTTTAGTTGCATATTCAGATGTGGAGTGGCTTCCTGACTCAGAACACCTGCTCGCTCAGTCACACACTAGCCCGCCGGCATGATTGCTCACTGCCTGCCCATTCACTTGGTCACCCACTGGCTCTCTCGTTCGCTATTTTCTTGGGGGGAGCAGTTGCCCTGTTGCCCCCCCCCCCCCTGGATCCACCCTGCACCCTGTATGTCAATGCATAAAGCTGTATTTGAAACAGAACAAAGAATGAACACAAATGATTTGAGTCGCTCAGCCCTTATTGGCTTCTGGACATGTTTTATCATCCAGCAGATAAGAACTGGGCATGCCAAGAGTGGGCAAAGAGTGGCCACCTTTGGCACTTTAGCAAGGGTTGGACTGAGAAGTATGGCATATTTTTTTTCTTTTGCCTTGGGTACTAAAGGACTTTGTCCGAGCAACGAGGGCTGGTGACACTGCTTGGGATTTTAGTTGAGCAAGGTCAACTTGCTGCAGCAATAGAGGAGCTCACTGGATTCCCAGATGAGCATCAGATATTTTTCATTACTTGTCCTTAAAGAGACAAAACACCAGGGACTGGATATGTATTGTAGAGATATGCTAAATAAAAGAAAAAATAAAATAAAATGGGGACAAAATGCAAAAAAGCCAACTTATTTTCTTAGCCATTAAAACCTGTAAATAACTCTGAAATTTCGAGCAGCTGAGGTTAACAAGACAGGCCGACGGGCTTTGCCCAGACCATCCATGCACTGCGCACACTTGTCCGTGTAAAAGTTTCCTATTAGAAATCATCAAAATGTGACATGAAACCGTTTTGTTATATAGCAGACACCGCTACAATCCATCACTGCCAGGCTCTACAATATTCGCTCTGACGCTAGCCCGAAGCAGCTGACAACTCGCAATCAAACGCTGACAAGTACTGCTTCTCTTCAGCTTGTTCGTGTCAGGGAACGTCAAGCTGAACACGAGGTAGAAATAGGACACAAGGAAAAAAAAAATTCTCATCTGGCTGGAATGAAAAGATAGGAAGGAGAAAAAAAATCATCATCTGAATAAACTCCATTATTTTCTATATTTCGGTTACGAGAAAGATGTCACCATGGGAAGGAGCGAGGACGTTTTGGATAATCGGCAGTGATGGGAAAGCGCTCAAAGTTTTACGACTTCTCTCCTGACTTTTAAATGTAATTAACTGAGCGTATTCTAAGGGAGAACATGCTGATTTGCATAAAAATGACATCTGTTAATTTGTTCGCTACTGTACACATAATTAAGCAGCTTTTGGCTCCCGGCATTTAATATTTTATAGGCTTATATGAATTCTCAATTAAGCAAACAACTTGTTTATATTATTGTTTTCATTGTATCAAGGTTCTGTTTATTAGGTATTAAAAGAACATATTGTTACATAGGGTTAAAAAGAAATGAATTGCAATAGAAGACCAAAAGTTGATCACCACCAGTTTCAGCGGACATGTTCGATCGTGTGTACGGCCTAGCAGACAGGTTTCCAGCGGACAAAAGTTTCTAAACATGCTTAGAAACTTGTCCGCTGGAAACCTGTCCATCGGACATGTCCGATGGTTAGTACGCCCAACCATCGGACCGAAATCCCGCGCATGCGTCAAATTGATTGGACGCATGTGTGGAAGCATTAAAACTTCCTTTTGCCAGCACGTCGGTGTCTTCTACGTCACCACATCAGACCAAAATATTCCTTCAGACATGTCCGATGAAAACGGTCCATCGGACCTGTCTCATCGGACATGTCTCCTCGTGTGTACAGGGCCTAACAGTTTCCGATCTTCTGGAAAGACTTTCCACAAGATTTGGAGAGTACCACATTATCCGTGTGTCTATAAGGCGACCGGGCGTATAAGAAGACCCCCTATTTTTACAGTTTTTTTTTAAAGATTTTTTGCCTGTACTCACCGTATAAGATGACCCCCCTTCCGAGGCTTCCGACGCTTCATATTTCTTCATTCTGGGGCCATATTCTTCTTCATTCTTGCTGGAGCTGGAGCTGGAGCCAATCACGGCGAGCAATGTATTCTATTAATGAATACAAAGCCTGCTTGGATTGGCATAGGCTGTAACATCATAAGGCCGTGCATCTTTGACTCTCAAAGCCAATCCGAGCAGGCTACTGTGGCTTTGTACACAGGGGTAGAGTCATGCTATGGGCATTAAAATTAGCTGGCTCCCATTTGTGGCTATTAGGGATGAGCCAGATGTTCAAGTCAAACGTAAATTCAACTCGAACATTGGGTGTTCACCCGTTCGCCAAATACCGAACATTATGGGGCGTTCGAGGGAAATTCGAGCACCTGCAGAACGCACCATAATCAACGGCACGACCGTCAATGCACTGCAAGATCACAGTGCATTGACGACTGCTGATTGGTCAAAGCATGCACCTGAACTGCATGCTTAGGCCAACCACAGCGCGCTCTGTTGTGAGATCCATGATTGGCCAAAGGCAGTGTGCCTTTGGCCATTCATGGAGTCCACGCCTCACACTATGTAAGGCTGCTTAAACGGCAGCCATACATAGTTTTATGAATGAGACCAGCAAAATTACATTTGTAAAGGAAAATATTTAATTAAAAACTGCTTGTGACTGTAAAGTATTGTCGGATCCCAGGAAAATAGATAAAAATTATTGGAAAAAAAACACATTGTGTTTCCCCCAATCCATTACCAGGCCCTGGTATGGATATTAGGTATGGATAGGTCCTTCAGTTCTGGTATGGATATTAAGAGGAAACCCTGTGCCAACATTTTTAAAACAAAAGGTGTAGGTGTCCCCCCAAAATCTATACCAGGACCTTCTGGTCTGGTAAGAATTTTACGGGGAACCCAGAGCCAACATTTAAAAAAAAAATGGCGTAGGGGTCCCCCCCAAAATCCATACCAGACCCTTATCCAAGCACGCAACCTGGCAGACCGCAGGAAAAAGGGGGGAGGTGCCCTCCCTACTAAACCATACCAGGCCACTTGTCCTCAACATGGGGAGGATGTTTTGGGGCCCCCCCACAATGCTTGCCCGGTGGCTGTGGGAGTCTGCGGGCAGGGGCTTATCGGAATCTGGAAGCCCCCTTTAATAAGGGGACCCCCAGATCCCGCCCCCCATGTGAATGGGTATCGGGCACATTGTACCAATACACATTCAACAAAAAAAAGTGTCAAAATGGTAAAAATTACAGGAGACAGTTTGGGGGAAAAAAGTGTCCCACAATGTCCATTCATCTTCGATCACACCATCTGACGGACCAAGAAAAACAAAAGGAAAAATCACTGCCTCCATGGGAGGCTCCTGCTGACTGCAGGCATTCTGCATTGACAGCTGTTATGTAGCTGAGGGTACAGTCACCCGGTGATGTGTGATTCCTCTCTGATGTTATGTGACGTCACATGACATCCTAAGGGGGCAGGGTTACCCATTTACCGGGTGGTCCAGCTCTCAGCTGTATAACAGCTGTCAATGTAGAAAGCCTGCAGTCAGTGGGAGCCCCCCACAGAGGCAGAGATTTTTCCGCTTTTTTTTCTCTGTCTGTCGGACGCTGTGATCAAAGATGAATGGACATGGTGGGACACTTTTTTTTAATAAAGGACTTGTCCCAAATTGTCTGCTGTCATTTTTACAATTTTGACACTTTGGTGAATGTGTTGGTACAATGTAACTGATACCAATTCACATAGGGAGGGCTGGGATCTGGGGGTCACCTTGTTAAAGGGGGCTTCCAGATTCCGATAAGCCCCCCACCCCAGACCCCCACAACCACCGGGTAAGGGTTGTGGGAATGAGGCGCTTGTCCCTATCAACATGGGGACAATGCATTTTGGGGGGACCCCAAACATCCTGCCCATGTTGAGGGCATGTGGCCTGGTACGGTTCAGGAAAAAGGGGTGCTCTCTTTACCCCCTCTTTTCCTGCAGCTTGCCAGGTTTCTTGCTCGGATAAGGGTCTGGTATGAATTCTGGGGGGACCCCTACGCCATTTAAAAAAAAAAATTGACTCAGGGTTCCCCTTAATATCCATACCAGAACTGAAGGGCCTGGTATGGATTTTAGGGGGACCCCCACACAATTTTTTTTTTAAATTTTGGTGCAGGGTTCCCCTTAATATTCATACCAGACCCAAAGGGCCTGGTAATGGACTGGGGGGTGGGAACCCATGCCTTTTTATCCAATTATTTTATCTATATTGCCAGGACCCGACAATTCATTACAGCCACGAGCAGTTTTGAATAAAATGTTTGCCTTTAGAAATTTCATTTTGCTATGGTATTGTTCTAAACACGGGAAATATGCACTACTTTACAGGCATGCTATTTAAAGGAATATTTAATTCACTTTAAGCAATATTAAAATCACTGGTCCTGAATTTTTTTTGCGTTGATACATGTCCCCTGGGGCAGGGCCTGGGTCCCCAAACATTTTGTATGGCAATAACTTGCATATAAGCCTTTAAAATTAGCACTTTTGTTTTTTCATGTTCATGTCTCATAAACTTTAACGGTGTTTGCACAAATGTTTTGCAAGTTCTGGTTTAAATTAAAGCGGGGGGGGGGGGGTGGCTATTACAGCCTCTGCTCTTCTAGGAAGACTTTACATAAGGATTTGAAGTGTATCTGTGGGAATGTGTGCCCATTTAGGCAAAAGAACAATTGTGAGGTCAGGTAGTGGTGTTGGATAAGACCTGGCTCACCGTTGACATTGGAGTTCATTCCAAAAGTGTTCAGTAGGGTTGAGGTAAGGGCTCTATGCAGGCCACTCGAGTTCTTCCTCATCAAACTGGTCAAACCATGTTTACTTAAGCTAGCTTTGTGCACAGGGGTCCAGTCATGCTGGACGAAAACAAGGGTTTTTCCCAAACCGCTGCCACAAGGTTAATAGAGTACAATTTTTCTAAATGTCTTTATATACTGTAGCATTAACAGTATCCTTCTCTGAAAATACGAGAAATTTAAAGAGGTGGTTACATACTTTTAGTCATGACCGGGTATTCGGCTTTGGCCTTATAGTGTAGTTGGTGTTAGTGATACTATACATCTAAAATATTGTGGTACAAAATAACATGCTACAAGCTTAATCATGTTAGGTTTACGGCAATGCCCAATGCTTCTGTGCATAATTGCTTTATACTGCTGATTCCTATTCCTCTGCCATTTGTCAGGAGTCTGTAGTAATGAGTCCTTGTAAAATACCAACCCGGGATCCCCAGGGCACAGAGTCTAAGCCCCAGCTTCTTCACCAGGGCCCTGATGGTGGGAATGGACTTGCAGCAAGCTGTAACTAGTTTGCGGCCCCCTGGTATGCCCAGCTGACAATACCAAAACCACTTGCATATGCAAAGTACAGATGACAGGAGGTCAAGCTGACGGCATACAAGCACTAATGGAAGACAAAGCTGTGGTTGGTACACAGGAAATCAGACACTGAATATGTGAAACACTAGGCAAACATGGACTTTAATGAGCATGTCTTATATTGGAAAGCAAAGTAGGCGGGCCAAGAAGTAATAGAAGGCAAGGAAATAAAAACCCACAGTATAGCAGACGACGCCAAGAGGTGAGCACAGAAGCCAAAAAAATACATTTGAAAATAATCAGAGGTCTAGCAGAACCACTGCAGCAAAGAGGTAAGAATTACACAGTCAGGAAACTGCAGACTGAACTGTGACACCTTCGCTGCACCTGAGCACCACAAACCAAAAACACTATAGGCCAGATTAAGGATGGCGAGCGGTTCTTTGCGGCGACATAACTTTTCCTATTTACGGTACGCCTCCGCAACTTTACCCGCAAGTGCTGTATTCACAAAGCACTTGCGTGTAAAGTTGCGGTGGCGTAGCGTAAATTGGGCGGCCTAATTCAAATTGGGTGGGTAGGGGGCGTATGCTGTTTAAATTAGGCGCATCCCCGCGCCGAACATACTGCGCATGCGTCGACCATTGAAAAATCCCAGTGCGCATGCTCCGAATTATGACGGTGTTTTCGACGTGAATGTAATCAACGTAAATCCCCATTCACGGACAAGTTACGCAAACGACGTAAAAAATTTCAAATTTCCCGCGGTCATGACGTCCATACTTAACAAAGGAGGCACCATCTTTTTGGTGCTTTATCTTTACGCCGGGAAACCCCTTACGGAAACGGCCTAAAGTCACTGCGTTGGGCGGGCGTACATTCGGGAATTGGCGGCCATTTTAAAAATGCATTTAAGATCTGACGGCGTAATACAATTACGCCTGTCGGATCTTTCCTGCAAACCGGCGTATCTTGTTTTCTGAATACAGAAAACAGATACGCCGGCGCAAAGTCAGAGTTATGCCGGCGTATCACTGATACGCCGGCATAACTCTACCTGAATCTGGCCCTATTTATTTTATTTGTAATATTCAAAACAAACTACCCCATCCATTCATTTATGTTTCCATTTGTTGAGAAATCACTTTGAAAAACACCCCTCTACCATTTCTGACTGTGGCCATATTGAGTAAGGGCAAATTATAGCCTAGGCATGTCTGGCATCAAGTTAATCATGTCCTTCTTATATATTTGTTATGACTATAATTTTATCATATCAGGATTTATGGAATATAAATGGATTTTGTGTGCCGGTTGTGTGAAAGAGTAGCTTCAGGTAAAGTAGACCCAGACTACAAATGTGTATTTCTTTAATTGCTCTGTTAAAGGTTTTATGACATAGTCATTTTATATATACTAAATAAAAAGTCTCTAGCTAAATTGAACATTATGAAGTTTTGCAGATAATTATGTGATAAGCAGGATTTATGATCCTGATAGACGTTTTGTGTACCCAACTTGATCTACTAGAGCTGCTTCATTTCTGTTATGGAGGTGGACAATGTGATGATTTTGTGGCTGACTTCAGAAAATTGGAAAAATTAGGGTGGCCTGTGTTTGGTGTGACTTTTTATTTTTCCTTACTCAGTTTGGGGTCAGTTGGACTACATTTTAGCTCAGTGGTAATACATCCTGGGACTGACTTTCCTTTCTGCCTGCAGTTGCTTTGGAAGGATTTTCAGGACAGATTTCCTGATGGTGAGGAAAGCGATGGGCTATACCCTACCATGGGTATACTATGCCTGGGTAATGCATACCAAGCTGGCCACTTATTGTCTATACTGGAAGCTTGTGTGACAGAGTGACAATGCAAGAGTTCAACTGGGAGACAAAGACAGGGTGTTGTCACCCTATATCTGGTAGTGCATCCACAAGAACCACCAACGGTTATTTCAATGAAAGCTGCAGATACAGCAGGTAAAATAAGTATTGAATGCATCACCATTTTTTGTAGGTAAATATATTGGCATTACATTTTCACCACATGTTTGTAACAAGCAAAGCAATCCATACATACAAGGCGACCAAAACCAATAAGTTCAGAAATTAAGTTTTGTGTAATAAAATGGAATGACACAGGGAAAAAATATTGAACACATGAAGAAAAGAAGGTGAAAAAAGGCATGGAAGCACCAAGACACCAGCTGAAATCTATCAGTAATTAGCAATACTGCCCCTTGTCAGTGCAAATTAATATCAGCTGGTTCTGTCTCAACTGATGACCTATAAAAAGATGTCTCATTACCCAGCTACTGTTATTTGACAACCACAAGTATAAATTCTCATTAGGTTGTGCCCCCTAGTGGTTGTTTAAGGTAACATATGCAACTAGTTGGTTTACAATAAGAAATGCATTGGTTGTTAAATGTCCAATTTGCTGTGCCTTAGGGCAGGAGTCTCCAAACTATGGCCCTCCAGGTGTTCAGGAACTACAATTCCCATCATGCCTAGCCATGTCTACTAATGTCAGAGTTTTACAATGCCTCATGGGAAGTGTAGTTCCACAGCAGCTGGAGGGCCGTAGTTTGGAGATCCCTGCCTTAGGGGATACTTCCACTACTGCAGCTAGCTGAAAGTATATATTTTTCTTTACATATTATGTACTAAATGTGTCTTATGTTGTATTTTGAAAATCTTTCAATAAAAAAAAAAAGGAGGTCTCATTACCAAGGTGTCACACACGAAATATCTCACGAAGAGTAAAAGCAATGAGCTCTCTCAAGACCTTTACAACCTTTTTGTTGCAAAACATACTGATGGCATTGGTTACAGAAAGATTTCTAAATTTCTGAATGTTCCAGTGAGCACTGTCTGGGCCATAATCCAGAAGTGAAAATAACATATTTCACTATAAACCAGCAAAGACCAGGTGCTCTTTGCAAGATATCTGACAGAGGAGTGAAAAGAATTATGAGAAGAGTTGCCCAAGAGCCAAGGACCACTTGTGGAGAGCTTCAGAAAGATCTGGAATTAGAAGGTACAATTGTTTTAAAGAAAACAATAGGTAATGCACTCAACCGCTATGGCCTGTATGCACACTCACCATGCAAGACTCCATTGATAAACAAAAAGCACGTTGAAGCTTGTTTAAAGCTTGTTGCACAACTTTTAGACAAGCCTGAGAAATGCTGGGAGAATATAATCTGGTCAGATGAAACCAAAATTGAACCCTTTGGATGACATAATACACACCATCTTTGGAGGTCAAATGGCACTGCACATCACCCCCAAACACCCCCATACCATCAGTGAGGTTTCATGGTGTGGGGCTGTTTTCAGCATACGGTACTGGCAAACTTCATATGATTGAAAGAAGAATGAATGGAAACAAGGGTGGACATTTCAGCAAGAAAATGATCCCAGACACAAAGCCAAGGAAACACTCATTTGGTTTCAAAGAAAGGAAAGAAAGCTGCTACGATGACCCAGCCAATCACTTGTCTTGAATCCAATAGAAAATCTAAGGAAAGAACTAAAGATCCGAGTTCATAGAAGAGGCCAACGGAACATTCAAGATTTGAAGACTGATTTGAAGAATGGGACAAAATCACTCCTGACCAATGCATGTGACTAGTTTCTCCATACAGGAGGGGTCTTGAAGTTGTCATTACCAACAAAGGATTTTATACCAAGTATTAAATACATTTTAGCTAGCATGTTCAATAAGTTTTTCCAGTGCCATTCCATTTTATTATGCACAACCTAATTTCTGAACTTATTTGTTTTGGTTTCTTTGTATGTATGGATTGCATGGGTTGTTACCGACATGTGGTGACAATTTAATGTCAATAGCACATTTAGAAATATATTTACCTAGAAAAATGGTGACATCTTCAATACTTATTTTACCTGCTGTATAAAACAATTACATTTGAAATAACATTATTATTTTAAAGCCTATTTGTTTCAGTGATTGGGTTTATATAATTTATTGTATAGTTTAATTGCTTGCTCCTAGATAATCAGCACGCCTTATACAACACCTTTTGTATTAACCTGTCTAGTGCTAGTTAAACCTTCAGGGCGTTCAGTCCCCAGGGATACAGTGTAACCCCACAACTGTAAGTGAAGAACCCTGCTACGTCTCTAATCACATCCGTTTAATCCTCTCACTCCCCGGAGAATTCTCCCCACAGGGTCGGAATTTCTCATAATACATTTGTTCTATTTTGTTGCAGTCATTTCTACGCAGTGACATGTCTGCTTCCCAGGAGGTCTGCCGGAATCTTCAGGGCCAATAATGATACCATTGTGCAAAGACATGAGATAGTAATTATACGACTAGCTGATTAACGTTGCTCATTGCCGCAACCCGTCGTCAGAATAAGTGTATGCCGTTCTTGTAATCAGAGGTAAATTAATAGGGGAAATGGGACTGAGACACAGATATTATGTGCAGTAGTTTGAGAGTAAGTATTTTATGTTAAACATCAGTGAGAGGCATGTAAAAATAATTATAGTTCTTAATGTGTGTGTGTGTGGTGGCTCCTGCTCCCCAATCAAAGGCAGTTGTGGTTTTCTTACTTTGTAACCAGATCTTTTGCCGTTGCCCATCTATTTTCACCAGGAGTGGCATTTTGGAGGAGTGTGCCTGTGCCACCTGCTGGTCAAAATAGAGATTGGTGGGAAATATGACGTGCAGTGGAACAGTGTCTTATTAAAGTGGTTGAAAATCCTTACAGACCACTTTGACCTACAGGTAAGCCTAGATTAAAGCTTACCTGTGGGTCCAACAAATATCTCCTCAACTTGCACGGTTAAGGAGATATTTCCAAGAAAGACGGCACTGATGTCTACGACGCATGCGCTGTAGACAATGGAGCACAGGCGCACTGGGTGTGCCGCTACTAACGGCATCATGCCATTAGTGGCGGTGCGTGGGAATGATGTAATCGCTGCTCCGGCCAGTCACAGCGTCGTAGCAGCGCTACCCGGAAGTCACTCCAGGTACCATGGCGGCAAACGGAGGAGGTGTCCGAGGACTGCTGCGGGGGTTTCGTTCTCAGGTAAGTAATTCATAATGAGCTAGTATGCTATGTATACTAGCTCATTATGCCTTTGTCTTGCAGGTTGTTGTTTTTTTTTTTTTTAAAGAGAGGGTTTACTTTCTTCTTTAATAAAGTCCCTATTTTGTGACATTTAGCTTATTGATCACTGCCTTTACCTACCTGAGGTCTGTAAGCTATGACCATCATGCATGAAAACCATAACTCCTTATTATATTTTAGATTAAAACGAAATGTTCAATCAAAGTGGTTATAAAGGCATTCTCTGCATTAAGGTAAAAAAACCTTGTGCATGTAGTTACATTATATATTGCCCAAAAGTATGTAGACCAGTGGTGGTCCATTCATACGGGGTGCAGGGGAGCTGCCCACCTAATCCATGCCCTTAATCTACATGTCCCTAAGTTGAGGAGGCCTTGGATTGCTGCCTTCCTGTCCATCTCCCGTGGAGTGAGGGGAGTTTCTGGCTTCCCGTCTGTCTCCCATGGGGGGGGGGGGGGGAATCGCGCATTCCTAACTGTCTCTAGCAGGAGGGTCACCTCTTTATCTCCCGTGGGGGGGGGGGGCTCGCCACTTTCCCATCTATCTCCTGGGGGGGGGGCATGGCATTGGTTTACCACCCCCCCCCCAAATATTGAGCACCAGTCGCCACTGATGTAGACTCCCCCTTTCTCTTCCAAAAGAGTTCAGGTGTTTCCATTAAAGTTTACTGTTAATACTACGGCATACAATGACATTGTGTGTGCTTCCAACCATGTAGCAACATTTTGGGAAAGAACCTTCTGCCCCAGTGCACAAAACCAGCACCTAAAGGCATTGTATGACCAGTTTGGAGTGTGAAAAACTCATGTGGCTTGAACACAGCCCTGACCTCAATCTAATAAATACCTCATGTCATTTGGGAGCCAGGACTTCTCACCTTAAGCTCCCTGGCGGTATGATTCTGTCTGGAATTACGTAGAATTGTCGCTATCATTACTTTTATTTTTTTATGACAAATTTCCCCACAAATCGCTATCGCTCAATTCTGCAAGTGATTATAATTTATTATCGCTGTTTTCTAGCTGCTCTAAAACCATTTTTGACATAAAGGGACACTTTTGTTTGCTATGGACAATCTACAGTTTGCAGGCACAAAAAAAAATGTTTTTATTATATAAAAGTACATGTAGGGCACTGGGCAGACCACTAGGGACAAGGGGGTGTGTATTTTATACATACAGTACTGTAATCTATAAGATTACAGTATACTGTATGTATTGTGTTTGTTTACTTTTTTGAATTTGCCGCTGGTCTCCGCCCACCTCGCAGGTAACGGAGATCGGCGGCGCGCAGGCACTGTGTGAGTCGAATGGAGGACGCCGCTTGCTCACACAGCGGGGATGCATCGCTGGATCCAGGGACAAGGTAAGTACAGTACCCTGCCTAGATACAAGGTAAGCCAGTACGCGCTGCAGGCTCTGCTTATTCACCCCGAGCGTGACTTGGGGATACCTATTTTTGCATTAAAAATCCACCGCGAGTCACGCTCAGGGATACTGCCAAGGGGGTTAAATCAGTACCTAACCCTAAAATCCTGTTTCAACTAAATAGGCTCAATGTCCCATAGACACAACTTGAGAAAATCCTTCCCAGAATAATGCAGGCTATTAAAGTCGTAAGGGAGGTATAACGCCACACTAATGCCCATGGTTTTGGATTGGGATGTCCAACAAGATCAAATAGGTGGGGTGGTAAGATGCCAACACACTTCTGGCCTCATAATGTAATTTCCTTTTAACACTGGGGAAGAATTTTCTCATTTGCAGGCACATTCCAAAATGTGGTGAAAAACATTCCTAGAAGAGTAGGCAGCTGCATATTTTCCATGGTTTCGTAATAGGATGTCCACTGAGCTCATACAGATGTAATGGTTTACGTATCCACCAACTTCCAACCAGTAAACAGAAAACAAGTCTGTGCACCTGACTATGAAGCTGCCAAGGAAGATAGTCTTCGGGGTTACAACGTCTGTCAAAGATTGACTTGTAGTCCACTTTCACCAGCTGCCACTCTGACCGATGACCAAAATGTCCAAACACTCTGTTAAAAAGAAAACGTACATAAATAAACTTCTAATAACTTGTATTGTCAATTTTCCATATCACTAACAGTGTTGTACTCAATGCACTTTCAGAAAAACCTTTGTAAAAATATATATTTTTTGTAAAACCTCCAGACTTGTAGTAATCATGCACATGTAATATGTTTTAAAGTATCAGTCCATCCAAGACATATAGGTGGTATAGAGACCTAGTCTTATACCATTTTATATTTCCAAACTACCTTGGATAGATGCTGGAGATGCAGAGAAGCGAGAGGCACATTTGGTGGGACTGTCCCTTGATCCACACCTACAGAACTTATGGCGCCGTACACACGGCAGAGAACCTCGACGGGCAGAACACATCGTTCCGCCCGTCGAGGTTCTCTCCCGGCCGTCGGATTCGGCGACCCGCCCGTCGGGAATGGCAACCAGCCATTCTTCCAGGCGGGCCGTCGAGGAAATAGAGAGCGTGCTCTCTATTTCGGCTCGACGGGCTTCCCGACGGGAAGCTCGCTGAGACCGTACACACAGCCGAGGTCCTCGCTGGAATGTGCATTCCAGCGAGGTTCTCTCTGATTTTCAGCGAGAACCTCGGCCGTGTGTACGGGGCCTAAGCCCCATACACACTATCGGTTTTCCTGATGGTTTTCTCTTCAGGTTTACCAAAACCATCTAATATGAGGTCAAACCTCAAGAGTTTCAATTTGTATGCAATCAGGCAGGCCCTTGCACTACATGGTTTTGGTAAACCTGATGAGAAAACCGTCAGGAAAACTGATAGTGTGTATGGGGCTTAAGACTTTTAACATATACAATGAAATTTATGGAGACTCTGTATCTCCCTTTCAATAAATGACTCTGTATATCTATCTTTTGGGGCTTTATAGATGCCCAGAAAATTACTTTTATTCCACCATGATCACTGCAGCATGTCGACTTGTTTGTCTGTATTGGAAGACCTCCACAGTACCCTCGCTATCGTTATGGATAAATAAAGTCAATGACATCATGCATGTGAGAATAGGGAATAATAATTTGCTATTCTCACACAACTGTGTGGGCTCCGAGTGCATTATCAGCGTCCCAAACCCATGTTATTTTGAAGCCTATTAGAACCTCTGATTAGTGCATCCTGAAAGGGGCCGGAAGCATGAATAGGGGGTGGCAGCAATAGGGGAGGGGGCGCCCTTAATGAATGGGCTGCCCCCTGATAACATAATCTAGACCAGAGTTTATCAACCAGGGTTCCTTTGGAGGTTGCTAGGGGTTACTTGAGCAATGAGCAATTCCTGTCTCTAAGATAACACCATTGATCTTTTTAGCTACAGTATCTGTAATGGGGTAATTTCTCCCAGTGACCACCAATGTAAGGAACATTCTTCCCACTGATCATCGCACTAATGTATCACCAGTTGTAGATATAGTAATTTAAATCAGGGGTTCCCTAAGACCAGAAAGGTATGCGCTGTGTTGAAAAAGGTTGATAAAAAGGCGTATCTAGACTATTCCAGGCCAGGTCTACAGGTTTACACCCCCCCCCCCTTCATACCAACCTTTTTGTACATGTCAATAAAATATGACCTTCCAAATTTTGCATTTTGGGCATCCCCTCACATGATCAAATTATTTCAACCTGTTACTTTTACAATGGACCAAACAGAATCATGACTCTGGCTTTAACTAGTTATATCTTTGCTCAAGTGTAATGCTTTTTGTATAAGACCTGAAGGCCGTGCCTTATACTTATTCCTTCATGTATTTTCTTAAAGGGGTTGTAAAGGTTCATTTTTTTTTTTCTAAATAGGTTCCTTTAAGCTAGTGTATTGTTGATTCACTTACCTTTTCCTTCAATTTCCCTTCTAAATGTTTTTTTTTCTTTGTCTGAATTTCTCACTTCCTGTTCCTCCTCAATAAGGTGTTCAGTAAGCTGTTCTAAATGACTTTCCACCGCTCGGATGATGGTGGAAAGCTTACTGAGGAGAAACAGGAAGTGAGAAATTCAAAAAAAGAATAAAAAACATTTAGAAGGGAAATCGAAGGAAAAGGTAAGTGAACCAACAATGCACTAGCTTAAAGGAACCTGTTTAGAAAATAAAAGACACACCTTTACAACCCCTTTAAGAATGCAAAAAGCTTTAATCATAACATACCAGTCCATTCAAAAATGTGGGGTATAGGAAGAATCTTAACCTGCTCCCACTCACGCTGAAGTTTTGGTTGTTATTCCGCACTTTGAGATATTCGAACTGCTGAAATACCTTTCCTGGAGGACATCTACCAATCACTGAAAACGTTTGCGTGGCCCTTTAAAAAAAAAACGGGGGAACCCCTCCTCCATGACTATGTCATAAAGGTCAGTGCCAATACATACAAGGAAAAAGCACAGGTTCTTATTCTAATCCTAATTCTCGCCACACCACCTGTACAACCTGTACTTTGCTTCTTACAGATAAAAGTTATACCGCCTGGGAAGGAGAGGGAACAGCTCTTCTAAGTGTAGTAGTAAAAAAAAAAAAAGCTTTAATTGTAAAAGTAAACAACTCACAAGTGTAGAAGAATTGCCGCTTATGTAAACAGGTTTTCCTTCTACTCTTGTAAGTTGTTTACTTTTACAATTAAAGTGTTTTTTAAATGACTACACTAAGAGCCGGTTCACACTCCCACAGCACGACTTCGGGGGCGACTATGCAAGTCGTCCTGAGGACGACTTCAGAGGCGACCAGCAAATTTCTTCTGTATAGAAATTAATGCAGGTCACCCCAAAGTCGTGCAGGAACCTCTTTCTAAGTTGGAGCAACTTGCTTCACTTCTATTAGAACGGTTCCATTGCATTGAATGGGACGCGACTCAGCCGCCTGACGAGTCGCCCCAGTGTGAACGGGCTCTTAGAAGCGCTGTTCCTCTCTCCTCTGTCATTTACAGAGTACCTTCTATCTCTTGTTGGAAGCAGCTGCTCTCAAGCAATGGCATCTTATACAGAGACCTTTTCTTACAGACCACCATATATATGTTTTTATGGACTTTTTACATGCACCCAGGACAGCTCAGTTGACAAACGGGATTCTCTCTTTGGTGCACCAAATATCTACCCTGAAAGTTATACTGTACTTCTGAATATGGAGCTCAGTGCACCTCCTCCAATGTGATAACACCTATTGCTTGGTGATTGGCTGCTCAAGCACCCAGGTGCTGTCATATGAAAGTAAAAAGATAGTCCTAACCCCTCGTTAAACTCCATAGGGCCAGATTCAGGTAGATGGGAGCATCTTTGCTCCAGAGTACCGCTTCTCATTTACGTTACTCTGACGACCCTTTCAGCGCAAGTACTGTTATTCACATAGCAGTTGCCCGTAAACTTGCGCCAGAGTAACGATAATGCACTGGCGTAACCCGACGCAAGGGGAAGTGGGTGTGATCATATGTAAATGATGGGCGGAGCCCAGCGCAGAGGCTTACGTTCAGCGCATCAACCACGGAGCATGCGCAGTGAGTGAGGCTCCACTCGCCCCCTTTGTGCGCATGCTCACAACTTCCGTCGGCACCACTTCACGGGAAACGTCAGCGCAATGCCTTCCGTTGGGCATTTAAATGCGCCCGTAGAAGCGCCATTCCGGCACTAAAGTATATCCTGCTCCCCCTCCCCGCAGTGATGTTACTTTTGTTCTGAGATGGCTGCTCCCGTTCCCCGCAAACACACAGGAGAAAGCTGAACTTTAATGGCCAGGAGCCGTCAGCCGTCATCTCGGCTATGGAGACCTATGATGTCTTCCTCCATGGCTGTAAAATTTGACAGACAAGCATGGACAGAGGTGTTGTCCTGCAAGTGGGGGTGCTCAGCTAGCTCTTATCGTCGGTAACGCTGCTGTAGCTGCTCTCCTGCTGACCTGTGACCGTCTGGAGTAAAGATAAAGCAGCCTTTTGTAGAACTTTGCGCCGGACGGACGAGATACGCGCGGCGCATGTAGCCAGCGTATGGTGCTAATCCGTTCGTGAATTGGGAAAAATCCCTCATTTGCATATTTGCAGGGGAAATCAATAGGCGCGACTGATGCGCCCAGCGAAATTAAGCGCTGACGATACTCTGGCGTCGGAACGTTCCGCCGGTCGCAAATGACCCGTTATTGGGCGCATCTAGTTTGGTGGGTACGGGCACATAGAAACGACGGCGCATCATCACAGTTACGCGGCGCATATCGAAATACTCCAGCGCAAGTGTTCCTGAATCTGGCCCTAAATCTGGCCCTAAGTGTTCCTGAATCTGGCCTTGCGCTGGAGCATTTCGATATGCGCCGCGTAACTGTGATGATGCGCCGTCGTTTCTATGTGCCCGTACCCACCAAACTAGATGCGCCCAATAACAGGTCATTTGCGACCGGCGGAACGTTCCGACGCCAGAGTATCGTCAGCGCTTAATTTCGCTGGGCGCATCAGTCGCGCCTATTGATTTCCCCTGCAAATATGCAAATGAGGGATTTTTCCCAATTCACGAACGGATTAGCACCATACGCTGGCTACATGCGCCGCGCGTATCTCGTCCGTCCGGCGCAAAGTTATTTCTACAAAAGGCTGCTTTATCTTTACTCCAGACGGTCACAGGTCAGCAGGAGAGCAGCTACAGCAGCGTTACCGACGATAAGAGCTAGCTGAGCACCCCCACTTGCAGGACAACACCTCTGTCCATGCTTGTCTGTCAAATTTTACAGCCATGGAGGAAGACATCATAGGTCTCCATAGCCGAGATGACGGCTGACAGCTCCTGGCCTTTAGAGTTCAGCTTTCTCCTGTGTGTTTGCGGGGAACGGGAGCAGCCATCTCAGAACAAAAGTAACATCACTGCGGGGAGGGGGAGCAGGATATACTTTAGTGCCGGAATGGCGCTTCTACAGGCGCATTTAAACGCCCAATGGAAGGCATTGCGCTGACGTTTCCCGTGAAGTGGTGCCGACGGAAGTTGTGAGCATGCGCACAAAGGGGGCGAGTGGAGCCTCACTCACTGCGCATGCTCCGTGGTTGATGCGCTGAACGTAAGCCTCTGCGCTGGACTCCGCCCATCATTTACATATGATCACCCCCACTTCCCCTTGCGTCGGGTTACGCCAGCGCATTATCGTTACTCTGGCGCAAGTTTACGCGCAACTGCTATGTGAATAACAGTACTTGCGCTGAAAGGGTCGTCAGAGTAACGTAAATGAGAAGCGTTACTCTGGAGCAAAGATGCTCTCATCTACCTGAATCTGGCCCATAGTCTCTAAATTCCCTACACAGACAAATAGGTTCAGAAAAGGAAAGTTACGGTATATCCACAAGCTTTGCCAACTCTGCGCCTGGGAGCTATAGACACGTTTTTGTTCAGGTTGGAGTAATTTTTTAAATGTATTCTTTAAATGTCAGAAACTGCAATAACAACTTCTGTTACTGGCTGACACCATATGTGCTTTATGTAAATAGGCCATAAGAATCCAGCACTGCAAGCTGCTGATTGTCATAAAAGGAAAATCTTTAATTTAGGGAATAATAACATAACACAAAGGAGTACTAAATAAAGTACATGGAAAAAACAGAACCCATTTTAAATCATTCTCTTTTTACAGTGTTCCCTTAGTAATATTTTAATAAGGCATGCGTCATAGAGGACTACTGTTATCACCACCCAACCATCTCAATCCAGAGGGAACAAAAGTTTGGGAGCCCCAAGGGTTTTCTGTTCAAACTTTTATCTAGGCGTAAAGTAACACTGAAGAGTTTTGGCTGTATTTTAAAGTGGGCATTGGAGTAATTTTAAATCCAAACCAATCCAATCCAATCCAATCCAGGGATAATAATATTTTGCATACTTACATTGGGTCAGTTTGGCATGATTTAAGTTTCTATGATACCCATTGTCACAGTAACCACTGTAATTAAGGCTTTTGGAGGGGACTGCAGGCTAGCCTCTTGCCTATTGACTTTGAGCCATGGCATTTGAGGGAGCTATATTCTTTGGGAGGTGTGTGGCTGGGGGACCTTTGGGGTATTTTTACTTTGGATTCAGGGAGATATCTCCCAAAACACAAAGGGGCAGATTCACAGAGAATTAGATTCTCGTAGAGTATCAGAAATACACTACGCCGCTGTTTTTTACCTGGCTCTACGTGGAATCCAGGTAGATTTTGTCCAGTAAACGACGGCGGCGTAGTGTATTTCTCCCGTCGCAATCCATCTGCGCGAGTAGGGGGCGTGAAGCATTTAAAATAGGCGCGTTCCCGCGGCGATCGAACTGCGCATGCTCCGTTCGCAAATTTCCCGCCGTGCATTGTGCGAAAACACGTCGTCACGTCGTAGTAGCGTCGTTTACGTACATATTCCCGAACGAGTTACGTTAAAAAAAAAAATATATTTTCAAATCGATTCGGGAACGACGGCCATACTTTACATGGGTTACTCACTGTTAGACGCCGTAAAAACTCATTTGCATATCCCGACGCATAAAAAACGACGCAAACTCCTCCCAGCGGCCGCAAAAATATCGCAGTGTAGATCCGAAGGCTTACGAGGACGTAAGCCTCTCGGATCGAAGCCCGAAGCCGCCGTATCATGGTTTGAGGATTCAAACTAGTGATACGGCGCGCAAAATTTATAATTACTCCTGTCTAACACCAGTTAGACAGGCGTAATTGCTCTGTGAATCTGGGCCAAAGATTCTGGTAACTGGAGGACACAGTTACAGATTTGGGACCTCTGTGCTCAACCCAACATTGACTGCTTCAACCGCCTCCTAGACTCAGAGGCCCAGATTCACAGAGCAATTACGCCTGTCTAACTGGTGTTAGACAGGAGTAATTTCAAATTTTGCGCGCCGTATCACTAGTTTGAATCCTCAAACCATGAGACGGCGGCTTCGGGCTTCGATCTGAGAGGCTTACGTCTTCGTAAGCCTTCGGATCTACGCTGCGATATTTTTGCGGCCGCTGGGAGGAGTTTGCGTCGTTTTGATGCGTCGGGATATGCAAATGTGTTTTTACGGCGATCCACGAAGATACGAGCGGTCTTCGCAATCGCTTACGTCTGTTTTTTTTTTACGTACTGTTAGACCAGCTTTTTGCTGGTCTAACGGTGCGTAGCCCATGTTAAGTATGGCCGTCGTTCCCGCGTCAAATTTAATTTTTTTTTTTTGCGTAACTCGTTCGGGAATAGAAATGTCCGTAAACGACGCTACTCAAACAACAAATGACGTAACGACGTGATTTTGCGCAATGCACGGCGGGAAATTTGCGAACAGAGCATGCGCAGTTCGATCGCCGCGGGAACGCGCCTATTTTAAATCCTTCACGCCCCCTACTCGTGTAGATGGATTGCGACGGGAGAAATACACTACGCCGCCGTCGTTTACTGGACAAAATCTACCTGGATTCCACGTAGAGCCAGGTAAAAAACGGCGGCGTAGTGTATTTCTGATACGCTACGAGAATCCAATTCTCTCTGAATCTGGGCCAGAGACTCTAAGCAGAAGATAATCAGCTCAAAACAACTTGATGCTGAGGTCTCCTGCTGTTTTGTGTAATATGTTTATCAAGTTGTTATGCATTTACTGTTAATTAATTTTTCCCATTGTTAATTGAGTAACCTATTGTTTCTGTCTGTTTGCTAATCCTCTTAATATAATTAGTCTTGTGTCAACTTTACCTTGTTACCTAACCATTATAAGAGGTTTACCTCAATTTGCAATATTTGTTTTTATTTTTCATGTGGGGACTGCCCCTATTTTTGAAGTGCATAAAAACCTGTATTTCTGTTCAATAAACAATAATTCTTTTGGTTTTTACCCCAACATCTTGCAGGTGCATGATGCTTGGGGTAGATGGATGTTATTGGCTATCACTCTGCTGGAAGACTTTGGAAAAGGGGAGGCACCGTTGGGCAGAGGCACCTAGGCAGGGTGGCAGGCAGTCTGTCACACCCATTATTATGGTGGTGTTTGGCACAGGTGATTGTGTGATTGCACAAAAGGTATGTTTTGATGTGGTGAAGCACTGGGCACTATATTGAAGCATCATAACGGCTCATTTAAATTTGATTCAATATGTGGCATTGGCACTTTGAGAGTCAATTACAACCTCCAGTAACTAAATATAATGGTAAGCTTACAGTTCTGTTCACATATTGTGTGTGCTTAGCTTCAAAAATGTTATTTCATGTTGCTTTCTTGGTACTTTAAAGCATCTCCAAAGCCTCCATAGAAGTCTATGACATAGCTCATTAACAGCAATTGGAGTTTTTGAGAGGCTTTTATTCAGAGTTAGCTTCACTTAATTTTTTTAGGTATTGCAGGTAGGACATATTCCAGGATGTACTGGGAAACCAACAAGTAAACCAGAAAAGGGTCATCAGCAGTCACTTCCAGTTTATGTGCATATATTCTGGGAGTGACTGGTGCAGATGTCACATCAGCACGAAGATGAGTGGGATCTGGATTGGAGCAGAGCAACTATCAGACAGTACTTATAGCGAACATGCAAAACGGGAACGCTATAGTGGAAGGTGAGTGGGGACCGGAGAGAGAGGACTTAATGGAAGAGAATCAGGTGAGCTGGGAGACCAGAGCAGTAGAAGCTAGCAGATGTCATACGTGGTGTGTAGTATGAAAGCAATACAGCAGGAGGTGAGCGGGGAGCAGAGAGAGAGGAGGATCAGCAAACCAGAGGATCATCAGCGCTGGGAGTTATTGCTGAGCTGGGTATCAGCAAAGCTGGAGGTACTGCTGAACAAGGGTACTAATAAGCTGGGGATCTGCTAAACTGGGGTAATAATGAGCTGGGAATCTGCTAAGTGGGGGGATCTACTGATCCAGGGATTTACTAGGCTCCTTTAAAACAAAGTCGCGTGGCCTTTTCTAAATGGTCTCGTCATTCTCTGGGACACGCACAGGTCCCAGAAACAATGGGGAGGGAGGAGTTGGGCAGTGGAAGTGACGTACCTCACTGCAGCAACATTGGACGGAAGTCTCAAAGAAAACATACCAAAAAGGTATGAAAAAGAAAAAAAAAAAGATCCCAAAACAAGGAGGGGGGATTTGTTTCTTTGTTTCAAACTGAGTACAATTTGTGTATGGAACTTCGCTCTAAAGCAGCAAGTGTAAATGAGCCCCAATTTAATAACATTATAAACATTTCTTCTTGAGGGATATTTAATGCATATTTACTTCTGTTACGCAATAATAAAAATTCTATTTATATGGTCGAACGTTAATGATAAGCACTGATTTTTTGACACTGAGCAGAGTCAGGGAGTGTTGTGTAGACATCACAAATGTACAAATTGATTTATTTAAGTTTTTGTTTCTCACAAAGTTTAGGAGTGTGTCTATGGATGAGCGAGTTTATGGTTGAGGAAATTGACAGCCCTGCACAGGACCTCAACCCAATAGAACACCTTTGGTATGAATTAGAGCAGAGACTGTGAGCCAGGCCTTCTCATCCACTATCAGTGCCTGACCTCACAAATGCGCTTCTGGAAGAATAGTTAAACATTCCCATAGACACACTCCTAAACTTTGTGGACAGCCTTCCCAGAAGAGTTAAAGCTGTTGTAGCTGCAAAGGGTGGGCCAACTCAATATTAAACCCTACGGACTAAGACTGGGTTGTCATTAAAGTTCATGTGTGTGTAAAGGCAGGTGTCCCAATACTTTTGCCAATATAGTGAATAAGAAGGTCAAACTTTGGTTTTAAATAAATTATCTCCATCACCCAATATTTTCCACCACTACTCCCCAAAACAAAATGTGCTCAAGCTTACGTCATAATCAGAGTCTCTTCTCCTGGTTCCCCCAACACACCGTCCACAAACAGCGGGTTGGAAGTGAAGGTATATTTGCTCCACGATCTTCCCTCGTCAAAACTCAACCTGGAAAAAGGAAGAAAACGTTTTTCTGAAATACAGTTGATAATACTCGGTCTCATGACAATTACTAACTTCATTTTTTTTTTACAATACATTTTTATTTGGTTTGATAGCACAATACAATAGAAATAGTTGTATTCGATACACAACCTAAGTAACATAATCACCTTGTATAGTCAAACATTTAACATTTAACAGAAAAGATGTTTGGTACTTGGTGACCTAGGCCAGCCTACCCCAACTGGGTACTTACTGTAGGACTGGAAGGTCACCAAGATGATTCTTGGTATAACCTGTACAACTATTGTAAATAGAAGTAAAGAGGGGGAGGGAGAAAACAAAAATAAATAAAGACTGCCTTTAATAAATTTCTACATCCAAGGTTCTATAGTATATGCTATACTTCTTCAAAGTTAAGGATACATATTAGAGTAAGGAATCTTTTAAATTATTGGAAGCTCTAGGATGGTGTAACCACATTTTCCATGTTTTGCGATAAAGGGTTAGAGAATGATTCTTATAGGCTAGCATCAGTTCTAACTGGGCTTGGGTATTCACTCTAGTGATCACCATAGGTAGATTCGGTGCATCTGTAGATTTCAATAAAGAGGCCACTGTAATTCTTGAAGCAATTAATATATGTAATACAATAGTTCTGAATATGGCGGGATATTTGTCAACATTGATGCCTAGTAATGCTGTGGCAGGAGTAAGTTTGGCAAGGTTACCAGTCAGATCTGCGATAAAGGATAAGATAGAGTTCCAAAAGCTTATTAGGGTCTTACAACTCCACAATGTGTAGGAGATTACCCCTTTTCTCATTACATTTTCAACAGTTCAAGTTGATGGAAAGATTTTAGATCTATATGGGGTTAAATACCATCTATTGATTATTTTTAGGGCATTATCCCAATGTTCAATGCAATAGGATGATTTATTTATTGTTTGAAATGATTTTAGCCATCGATTCGGGGAGAAGGTTTGATCCAGATCTCTTTCCAATTTCAACATGTTTGTATTTTTGGCAAAAAGTTGAGAGGATAATATTGACATATTATGCTCTCAACTTTTTGCCAAAAATACAAACATATTGAAATTGGAAAGAGATAATTGTGAAGTGTAAAAGAAAGAGATGCCCTTCTTATTGTCAGACTTCTGAGGGGAGAAATACTCCCAAAGAGTCAAAGGGAATTTGATCAAGTCATTGGGATTGAAATCTTTTAGTAGGGCACACTTGCCAATCTTACTCATACAGATATTTTTGACAGTTAGGGTAAGTTTTCGTACAGAGAATATCCTTTGCTAATCCAATCGGATACAGAGAGTCTGATTCTTTACTAACTTAATTTTAACCACTAGTAGCTTTACTTTACTGAGTTTAGAGGGACTCTGTTAACCACTTGAGACCCGGACCAAAATGCTGCTAAAGGACCTTGCCCCTTTTTGCGATTCGGCACTGCGTCGTTTTTTTTTTTTTTTTTTTTTTTTTTAAAGTGTATTTTTGTGCGTGAACTCGAGAGAGAGGAGCCGGACTGCAGGAGTTGGGAGTAGGCAGATCCTCCCCCCGGAGGCAATCGCCATCCTTCTCCATGCCCCTGGTGGCAATGGCGGGTGTGAAGGGGGGCCTCCCACTCACCCCGCCCTACCTGCTCCTCTTGGGAGCCCAACTGGGGCCCAACGGGACCCCAATGGGGCAGAGGGACTCCCCCTATGAGGGAGTGAGGGGGCCTAGCCCACCCAGCCAGCCCCGTAGGTCCTTCGCCTCTCTTTATTTTTAGGAGACCGCATGGCCAAAGTGCATGTGTTTTAAACCAATTTCGTGTGCGTGCAAGTGTGGTGGTTTTTGTGGGGGGGGGGGTGGGCGTACTAAGCACAGGCGTACCTTGCATAGCACACCCACCGGGAGCCGGGCTGAGACCACCAAACTCAATTCACATGAAGCCGAGACCGGGATCCGAACCCTTGGCTGCAGAGGTGGCTTGTCAGCGCAGTGCCAATCACGTTGAGCCACCACAGCTCCCCACTGCGTCGTTTTAACTGACAATTGCGCGGTCGTGCAAAATGGCTCCCAAACAAAATTGGCGTCCTTTTTTCCCCACAAATAGAGCTTTCTTTTGGTGGTATTTGATCACCTCTGCGGTTTTTATTTTTTGCGCTATAAACAAAAATAGAGCCACAATTTTGAAAAAAATGCAATATTTTTTACTTTTTGCTATAATAAATATCCCCAAAAATATATATAATTTTTTTTCCTCAGTTTAGGCCGATACGTATTCTTCTACCTATTTTTGGTAAAAAAAATTGCAATAAGCGTTTATCGGTTGGTTTTCGCAAAATTTATAGCGTTTACAAAATAAGGGATAGTTTTATTCCATTTTTATTATTATTTTTTTTACTACTAATAGTGGCGATCAGCGATTTTTTTCGTGACTGCAACATTATGGAGGACACTTCGGACAATTTGGACACATTTTTGGGACAATTGTAATTTTCACAGCAAAAAATGCATTTAAATTGCATTGTTTACTGTGAAAATGACAGTTGCAGTTTGGGAGTTAACCACAAGGGGGCGCTGTAGGATTTGAGTGTTCCCTGTGTGTGTTTACAACTGTAGGGGGGTGTGGCTGTAGGTGTGACGTCATCGATCACGTCCCCCTATAACAGGGATGGCGCGATCGATGCTGTGGCCACAGTGAAACACGGGGAAGCGGTGTTTACACACGGCTCTCCCCGTTCTTCAGCTCCGGGGACCGATCGCCGGGGACCGATCTCCGCACTCCAGCGGCGATCGGGTCCGCGAGTCCCGCAGACCCGGTCCCGGAGCTTCGGACCAGGTCACGGGAGCGCGCCGCGGGCGCGCGCCCGTGATCCACGGCTGAGTACTAGAAGCCAACGTATATATACGTTTATGTGCCCAGCCGTGCCATTCTGCCGCCGTAAATGTGCAGTAGGCGGTCCTTAAGTGGTTAATAACATAACACATAAGGGTCCACTGCAAAGAGGATGTGGGAAAGGTTTGATTCCCGCCAGTAAAAGGAAACCAGTATGGGCATATGCACGTGTGCTGCCCATACCTCTGTAGTAAATGCTGTATGTGCATGAGAGAGTAGGCACACACTTGGTAGTGGTACTAGTGCCTAGTGACCTACTGTATAGAAAATTAAGCACTGCAGAAGAAAGTTGCAGAGTGGTCTCCAGCTTGTCTGTGTTTATCTGACCTACTAATTTTGCTTCACTGCACATGAACCGGCTTGCCTCCCAACCTACCTCGGGACCATTGCTTCTCTATTGTGACCTCGGCCTATCTTCTGGCATTTGCAACCACCTGTAGTTTATTTTATTTATTTATTTTGTAGTTTTATGTTAGTGACTGCTTCAGATATACAGATACGAAGAGGTTGGTTTACTAAAGGCAAATAGACTATGCAATTTACAAAGTGCAATTGCTTCAGAGCTTAGTAAATGAGGTAAATCTTCACTTTGCAAAGAATACCCGTTCACATGCAAGGGAAGTGAAAAAACAGCATTCTTGATTACACATGATTTGATGATGGAAGTCAGTAGGGCTTCTGCTCATTTAATAAGCTTCGGAGCAACTGCTCTTGTATTTGTAAAAGATTTTGAACACCATTTATCATTTTTCTTACACTTCACAATTATGTGCCACTTTGGGCCAGATTCAGGTAGATGGGAGCATCTTTGCTCCAGAGTAACGCTTCTCATTTACGTTACTCTGCCGAATTTTTAGCAGCAAGTGCTGTCATTCACGAAGCACTTGCTCCTAAAGTTGCGGCAGCGTAACGAAAATGAGCCGGCGGAATTCAAATTGGGCGGGTACGGGGCGTGTAGTATTTAAACTAAGCGCGATCCCGCCGCGAACGTACTGCGCATGCGTCGAGTGTCAAAGCATCCCCGTGCGCAAATTCTGTGAATGAACGTCAATGACGTCACATTCCCATTCATGATCTTTTTACGCAAGCGACGTGATTTTTTTTTTCCCGACGCGATGACGACGCCTATACCTAACATAGGATACTCCAACCCCATGTAGGTATATCTTCGCGCCGCGTATCGCTTCCGGAAACGTCGTACCGTCATTGCGTCGCGCCGGAATTCGCTCGTGAATTGCCGATTTCCGCTCATTAACATATTTTTTGAGCGGAAATCGGCGGGAACGCCCCCGGCGCCATTTTTAAGTTGAAGTAACGATGCGATGGCGAAACTCAGTTACGCTGGTTACAGAAAACAAAAACGCCGGCTCAAAGTGACAGTTAGGCTGGCGGATCACTGGATCCGCCAGCCTAACTGTTCCTGAATCTGGCCCTTTGTGTTGGTCTATCACATAAAATACCAATAAAATACATTAACATTTTGGTTGTAACATGATAACAATTTGAATAGATAGTTAGATAGAGTGGGGAAAATAATGTTTAACAATTTGATCCCCTGCAGATTTTGTAAGTTTGCCCACTTATAAATAAATGAAGGGTCTATCATTTTTATCATAGGTGTATTTAAGATGATAGAGACAGAATATCAACCAAGAATCCAGAAAAAAGCACATGCAGTCCGGCAAGTACAATAAGTAATTGATCCCTAAGCAAAACAAGACTTAGTACTTGGTGGAGAAACCCTTGTTGGCAATCACAGAGGTCAGATTTTTCTTGTAGTTGGTTAACAGGTTTGCATACATCTCAGGAGGGATTTTCATCCACTCTACAGATCTTCTTGAAATCCTTAAGGTTTCTTAGCTGTCGCTTGCCAACTTGAAGTGGTCCCAACTGCCTTAAGATCATTTACAAGTTCCTCCTGTGTAGTTCCGGGCTGATCCCTCACTGTCTCATGATTATCCTTACCCCATGAGGCAAAATGTTGCATGGAGCTCCAGACCGAGGGCGATTGATTGTAATTTTATATTTCTTCCTTTTGTGAATAATCGCTCCAACAGTTGGCTCCTTGTCATCAAGCTTCTTGCTGATGGTCTTGTAGCCCATTCCAGTCTTGTGCAGGTCTACAATCTTGTCCCTGACATCCTTTGACAGCTCTTTCATCTTGCCAATAGTGGTGGGTTTAAGCCCAGGTTCCCACTGCTGCACAGATGTTAATGGAAATCGCACCCCAAAGTTGCCAAAAGTAGTACAGAAACTACTTTTTGGAATCAATGCAGCGTGCCATTGGATGGTGCCATTGCCGGCATTTGCCGCCGATTTGGCATGTGATTTGACATGTCAAATCGTATGCCAAATTGCTCCAATGCGAGCCAGGGCTGAGGCCATCTTCACACTGGTGCGACATGGCAGCCGTACGACTGTGGATCCAACTTTGTCCTGCGACTTGAAGTCCGAAATCCATCCGACTTCAATGAACAGGGATTCGACTTTGATGCCGACAATAGCAGGCACTTTCTGGTATGACTCTTTAAATAAAAATGGTGTGGTATGGAAGTTAAGGGGAACCCCTACGTCAAAGAAAATAGCATGGGGTCCCCCGAAACCCATACCAGACCCTTATCTGAGCATGCAGACCGGCAGGTTAGGAAAGGGAGGTGATGAGCAAACGCACCCCTCTTGAACCATACCAGGCCACATGCCCTCAACATGGGGGGTGGGTGTTAGCTGTTTTACTCCCGTGTTGTGTGTTGTGACTTGTAGTGCAGTTTTCCTTTTTTTTTTTTTAAAAGACAACCATCAAGGTTTTTTGCAGTGCGGTTGTCCAAATTTTATTTTTTCATTTGATGGGGGGGTGGGTGCTTTGGGGTGGGGGGGGGCCTGCAGGGGATCGAATAATTATTGTAGATAGATAGATAGATAGATAGAGAAACATCTATCTATCTATCTATCTATCTATCTATCTATCTATCTATCTATCTATCTATCGATCTATCCGTCTATCGATCTATCCGTCTATCTGCAGATTGATGTAGATGTGTCTAGCAAATGATCCCCGGTTTCATTATTTTCACTATATACGAAGTGAGGAGACTTTGAGTGACAAGATGGATGAGAATTAGGGCGGGAGGTTTTATTAGCAAATTTGACCTCCTCAAGACACGTAGTCTTCTGCCGATCGCGCCCACACACTGCAAAATATACTGATGGCACGTTTTGGGAAAGAAAAGAAATTCAGCACACTCTCTGAAACATTCTGAGAAACAATTCTTATATTATGCGCACATAATGGATGAGCTATTTGATTAGATTACACAGCGCTCAGCTGCACCCTGGGGCTTCTCTTGTCTTTCTCTGAGATTCGTATTTCTTTCTTCTTACCAGAACGAAGAAAGCTAATAACAGGTCTTTTCAAACATAAGCTACTCAGCACAAAGACCAGCCACTGCTACAACAGACTCTTCCTTCTCTCCCTCATTTGACTTTATCTTGCCTCAATAATTTGTGTTTGCTTTTTAAAGGGAAATTATAGAGTTTTGTTTTAGATTTTAGACATGAGAGCAGATTTCTGCACACTGTATAGTGGAAAAAGACACCTACCTATATGGCCAAACATAAGGTGACACACTACCAACTGATTGGGTTCAAGTGTTTCCAGTTTCCACCACCACTGTAACTGTAAAAAATGTTTACAACCACTTTAAAATGGTTGTTAACCCACTTCTACTAAATCCTGCAATCCCCTCTGTACCATAATAATAAGTGTTGCTGTGTCTGTGTAATATACAAAATCTTCTGATCTGTACCTACTGTATATGAGCACGGCTCCCGGGGCTCAGCTGACTGTGAGCTTTCTTCTCTGTCTGGCTCACAGAACCAGTGGGGGGGGGGGGGGGCCTCCTGCTGTCATTTTTTGCCAAAGCCCCTGAGCTTAGTAAAAGCCTATGGGGTTAATTTACTAAAACTGGAGCGTGGAACATTTGGTGCAGCTCTGCATCGAAACCAGCTTCCAGTTTTTTTTTGTCAAAGCTTAATTAAATAAGCTTAAGTTAGAAGCTGATTGGCTACCATGCACAGATGCACCAGATTTATCACGCTCCAGTTTTAGTAAATCAACCCCTATGTGTCCATGCACACATAGGCTTTTACCAGAGTTTAGGAGCAGCAGAGTTTAGAGGTTAGAGGCAGTGAAATGTTCCGCTACTGAATGTTTTTAATGTCTAGTGTGCATGTACCCTAAGGCCTCGTATACACGACCGAGGAACTCATCGTAAAAGACACATCATTTTCCTCGACAAGTCGCTTGTTAGGCTTGTCAAGAAACTTAACAAGCTGTCTTTGCGTACACACTGTCAAGACCAAATGTCCTCGTTCTCAAACGCGGTGACTTTAATACATAAAACAGCAGGGGAAGTTCGATTCCACTGGTAAAACCCTTGGGGCTGCTTTTGCTAATCTCATGTTACTGCGTGTTAGTAAAAGTTTGGTAAGAGACATTTGCACTTTTCAGTCTGTTATAGCATGAATGTGCTATCTCCATTACGAACGCTACTTTTACCGAAGGTGCACAGGTTTCTAAGCATACACACAAACGTGTTTCCCATTGAAAACCAGACCGACGGGGAACACGACGAGTTCCTCAACAGTTTTCTCAATGAAAAACATACACAAGGCCGTTTTCCTTGGCAAAAAAGCTCTGCCACCAAGTTTCTTGATGGATTCTGTCGAGTTCCTCGGTCGTGTGTACGAGGCCTCAGACTCTGAATTGTAGCCAGAGAGATCTTCTTCTGCCACAGAGATAAAATCCTTTCCTTGATCTTAAAAAGAAAGTTCAAGCTACCAAACTCTGAACTATATCTATATTTACAAGTTAAACACTATTTTGCCACCATGGTTCAGGTTGCTTTGCTAGTTGGTACTATCTTGACTTATACACTTGATCCCTTTTATATCTAAATGTACAGTTAGACTGATCAACACTCTCTGGAGCTAGTTCCCCTGCTTTATGACACCTTACCCCTACAGGTCACTCCTACACCACATGGTTGTCTTGATTCTTTTGATTTTCCACCCAACAGTTTCAATTGGCACCTACAAGATTTCTAAAATATTCACATATTTGGGCAGATACTAATAGTTGTCAGGAAACCCCTCCAGCCAGTATCCCACCTTTCCCTTTTAATTAACTCGCCCACCCCATTTTCCCTCTTACTCCCCCCCTCCCAATTTGACTATCTCTTAACCGAACCCATCTCCCATTGAGTTTAGATTTGGAATGTGACTAAATCGTGCTCACAAAATGTATTAGCCATATAGACTAACTACAAAGTAATACTCAGATCGTACATGGTACTAAATGATTGGCCCAAGCAATTTCAGGTCAACCGTTTGCTTTCCTTCGGGGCTATGCAGAAATGGACACCTTCTATACATGGCGGGGCATGCTCTGTAGCACGGGGATTGTGGATACAAGTGTACAGAATGCTTCATATCTTTTTTCAAGATCACTGCCACTGGTACCAATAGCAGCACATTTACATTTAAAACCACATGGGATGTTCAAGTTTAAGATCCACGTTCTTTCAGTCACAAAGACACACATGATAGCTAAGGCATGAGAGCTGGAAACCTAAGAATGCTATTCCAGGCACTTTGTTCAAACCATTTATAGTACAGCTGGATCTATGATTTCTAAATCTGAAGATTACCACTTCCTTAAGGCGTTTGACCATGAATGGCTTGATACTTGGGATTTTCTACCAAACAACAGCTTAGATTGACACCTACTAACTAGATCTACACAATATTCACATATTTGGGCAGATTACTAATAGTCATCAGGAATCCCCTCAATCCATTAGCCATCCATCCAGTACCCACCCCACTCCCTCTTACTTCTCAACCCTTTCATCTTACCCACCTCACCAACCCCTCTTTCCCTGTTAACCCCCACCTAATCGTGCTCTTAATTAACCTAACCCATTGTCACCACTTCTTGATGCCTCTACTCTATATCTAAGATCTCTTCTTTTGGTTGAGTCATACATTAGATAATCCCATCGTTATCCTCCCTATAACAGTGTTTTACATTTGTGTTTTTAATCAATGTCACGTTGCTCATGTGCCTGAGGTTCGGTAACTGTCAAACCAGTGAATACTTAAAACAGTTAAATATTACTTTTGGAGTTTAATTAACATGTTAAAGCTTATATGAGACTTTGTTGGATGGGTAGAGATCTACTTATAAACTTATTTTGTTAAAAATATGTAATTGGGTTAAATGGTGTTTTTGTTTTTCACTCCCGGTTTCTCGTTTAATGACCCCATGAATTTATTTAAGCCTTTGCAGTCATTACCATAAATGCCGGATTGGCAGCGATGTGTGCTTCATAGCCACCAGGACTCCACCTTGATCCAGGTACAAGACGCTGTGCTCCTCTTCAAAGATCTGAAACATACAACCTTCTTTAGGAATGAAATGAGAGGAAAACAAGTGCTGCCATCAAACACAACCCAGTCCTGCAGACAGTTCAAAGTGGAAACGTCTCATCTGAGTTTTCCGCTGCTCCTGTGATTTCAGGAGACAGAAGGAACTTGGAGACGGGATGCTGGAAAGCCTGCGGCTAGAGCCCCAATTTTACATGAAGAACGATCTGCAAATGCTTTTTAACTTGGAAACCGGGGTGGAGGACTGGGGCCTCTAAGCTCTTTTGTCTACTAATTACGATCTGAAATGCACGATGGCACAGCTGAACAGCAGCAGGAGGATGGCACAGAACGCTGTGATCTCTGCAATGTTTTCACCAACGGGAAATAAACTGTTTTCAAAGCAGCCTTTCCTGAAAGAAACATGTAAGCTGCCATTGTTACCTACTTAGTCTGCAAATGCTAGTTATCTGGCTCAGGGTTTCTCAACTCTAGTCCTCAAGGCGCTCCAACAGGTCATGTTTTCAGGCTCTCCATTATTTTGCACAGGTGATTTGATCCGTTTCACTGCCTTAGTAATTACCACAGACGTTTTATCTGAGATCCTAAAAACATGACCTGTTGGGGCACCTTGAGGACAGGAGTTGAGAAACACTGATCTGGCTGTTATCCCAATCCTCTTTTTTCAATGCATTACCTGGAACAGATATGTAGCTAAGAGCTAAGGGTGGTCCAAATTAGCTTTAGTAAAATTTTGGTTACATTTTCTATATTTCTGCAGAATCTAGCAATTATGACAAAGACAAATAATATTTTTTTTTTGCTTAGCTCAAGGAATAACTTTAAGTAGCTTAAACCAAGGAGCTTCTCTGCTATGCAGGAAGCTACTGACCCAAAATCTGGTCATCTATAAATAAGTTAGCACAGGATTGCCAATGAACATGCAATGTGCTTGGAGAAAGGTAGTGGCCCACTTCCATCCATGCTCCAGTCCCAAGGCGACTGGTGCTATATGTGGGCCCTAGGGTTGCCACCTCATTCTTTTAAAACCAAACACATAAGAATTACACAGGCTCTGTGGATGATTAAGGTGGTAATTAAACTCACTTGGTGCCTTATCTGCAGTAAAGTAGCCTCAAAACCTGTGTAATTCATATGTGTTCGGGTTGGCAACCCTAGTGGACCCCCAAACCGTGGAGGTGTAGGGGGTGACTATCCCAGGCAAAGCTATGAGACTCTTTGGTATCAGCTCTATGGGAAGGCCTCTTTCATACATCCGGGAATCAAGCTGAGCTTTTATACATAGGAGACACAATTTAGGTGCCACTTAGGTAGAGAGGTAAAGTCCAACTAGACCACTGTGGGTGCAGGCAGGGCAGGAAGCTCGTCCTAGCTCCAAGCTGCAGCACTGTCAATGTAAAAGATCCATAAGCCACACATCATGAATCAGACCCATATGTATGGAATGAGATGAATGGCAGCCTTGGCCCGGACTCCATCCAGGCCAAGCCTGGCTGGGGGCATGACCTCGCTGGTGTCCGTGCTAAGGCTGCCATTCATCCCTCTCCATGCATACACTAATGACACTGAAATCCATGTTTATTATATAAAATGACCGCAAGTTCTACAGTCACCCTCTCCACCCTAGGAGAACAGGGCTTAAGAGGCTGAAGATCCTTTGGCTGGTTTAGGTCTGCAAGAGAGCAAAGTTTAGATTCGCCACCCGCCACACAATTATGTAAAAAAAAATGCTTTATATATATATATATATATATATATATATAAATATTTTTTATTGCCTTAATCTGGCACTACATCTTACAACTTAATTGTGTAGTTTCCTTTATATTCAATAACAAGTGTGTGCTGCTACCTATCCATTCAATGTATATGCTGCCATGCTGACCCTTATCATGGACAGTCATTGGTGGATCTAAAGGAGGTTGTACAATCAGGTTGTAAGGTGTATAGTCAGCTTTACATAGGCTGCTCTTAAAAGTGAGACCCAGTGTGATTATAAGTGGGTGTGATCGCCTTCTATTGCAGGGTTTCTCCAGCGTACAGTCACATGTAAATATTTCATTTCAGCAAATAAATTGAGCAAGTTCCCCGGGATTTCATGTCCCCCCCCGTTATGATAGATCTTCATCAGGTTTTGCCTGTTTGTGAATGCAGAACCGGTTTGCCAGTCCCATCTCCGACCCTTTCCCAGACATCCGCCTGGGACTCCTGTCACTCACGGGTTCAGCAGTCAAGAACACTTTGCGTCAGGTGACATATGTCACCATTAGCGATACCTGTCTCCACGTATTGCCTGCGTCCGAGGAAATGAACATGCTGATCTCATTTTCTGTGAGCTCCGAGCCGATATTCCCTGTGGTAGAAAGCAGAGAAAAAGGCGGACGTTTACTAGAGCATCGGATGGCTTGTGATAAAAAAGAAAATGTGGAATCTTTCCATTATTCTGCAAACTTTTAGATCATAGATCACTTCCATATATATATATATACACACACACACACAGGGGCGGAGTGACAACTCATGGGGCCCCCAGGCAATAGAAGACTATAGGGCCCCCGGGCTTACAGATGGCCACCACGCCAGGAGGCAGTGCAGAGGCGGGGCAGCTAAAATCTCGGGATTTTCACATCAGAAGCATGTTGGTTTCAGACATATCAGGGACAGATGTGAAAAAAACATAGATTTTTACATACTGTCCCTGGTTTTACTGAGCCTGGCAACCCTGATGGGGCCCCCTAGTGACATGGGGCCCTCAGGCAGTGCCTGAGTGACTGAATGGTCAGTCCGCCCCTGCACACACACAGTATATACAGCGGGTAAAATAAGTACTACACATGTCACCATTTTCTAGGTAAATATATTTCTAAAGGTGCAATTAACATGAAAACTTTACCACATCGTTAACAATCCATGCAATCCATACATACAAAGACACCAAAACAAATACCTTCAGAAATGAAGTTATATCTAATAAAATGGAATGACACAGGGAAACAATATTGAACACAAGAAGAAAGGGAGGTGCAAAAAGGCATGGAAAGCCAAGACACCAGCTGAATTCTATCAGTAATTAAAAAGCAATCCTGTCTCTTGTCAGTTCAAATGAATATCAGCTGGTTAAAGGGACACTAAACACAGGATTTTTTTGTTTTTTAAAATAACAAACATGTGATACTTACCTCCACTGTGCAGTTCGTTTTGCACAGAGTGGCCCGGAAACCTGTCTTCTGGGGTCCCTCGGCGGCTGTCTGGGCTCCTCCTCGCAAAAGCTTTCCCTCTTCATGCGAGGGCGCTCGCATGGAGGAAAGCTTTTGCGAGCGCGCTCCCGTGATACAGCGGCGGCCAAAGCCGCCGACTGTATCACTCGGCTCCGCCCCCCAGCGCGCCGCGTCATCCGCCCTGATTGACAGCAGCGCTAGCCAATGGCTGCGCTGCTATCAATCCGCCCAGCCTAGCCAATCAACGGCCAGGCTGGGAACCGAAGAGGACGACGTGGACGCGCCCGGGGGCTCGGGGGCTGCCGGTGCTGCTAGATGTTTTTTTACCTTCATGCATAGGATGCATGAAGGTAAAAAAACTTGTAACTTTACAACCCCTTTAAGTCTCAATGGATGGCCTATAAAAAGGTGTCTCATTACCAAGGTGTCACTCAAGAAACATCTCATGATGGGTAAAAACAAAAAGCTCTCGCAAAACCTTTGCAACCTTATTTTCCCTATGTCATTCCATTTTCTTTTCCATGTACAGGACATAAATTTTATAGGTATAAAAAAAAAAAAATCAAATGCAGTTATTTCTTTAATATTAATTAAAGCCGGTATCAATTTCTCAACCTCAGTTCAAATCAGCCTCCTGGTCAGCAGCATCCTAGTATCCTAGTAGGCAGATCCCTTGAGAACGTGCACAAGCACGAAACACGCCGGGAGGGGCCTACGCGCTGATGTCATTTTTGCTGCACCCTCGTGGCAGGAGCGGTGAGTGAATATGTGAGTTATTTTGGCCTTTTTTATTTATGCTGCAACTTTTGTATTTCATTTTTAAATAAACTATTACAATGAGTATCATCTGGGCTCTCTCGGGTGAGCTTTCTTCTGCATAATGCCTGAGTTTTCTGAGGACCACCTTCCTACCAACACACCAGGGCCAGATGTCTCTTTGCTTCAGAGTAGGACCCAAAGGCTCATTATGGTTTGATATCCAGTGAGTGTACAGATTGGTGGAAGCGCATGTGATTACGCACATTGGGTGATGTTTATTCCATATTGGAAGTTTATCTTTATTCACTTTCTGGTAAATGGTTAGACATATCACTCACATTGTGGGAATTATTCAATGTGACACTGAAGACTTGGTGAAAAACCAGACACGGATTCACACATTGGGACTTTATACTAGAGGACAGTTATCTATTGTTTTACTATACACAGGAAGCACTGCACATTTCTTGTTGTGATAGGAACATTTATTATATTGCAGCTTATTAATTCTTAAGCCTTGTATACACGATCAGTCCATCCGGTCTAAAGGACCGTTGTCATCGGTTAACCGATGAAGCAAACCGATGGTCTGATGTGCGTACACACCATCAGTTAAAAAAACGATCGTGTCAGAACGCGGTGACGTAAAACACAACAACGTACTGAAAAAAATGAAGTTCAATGCTTCAAAGCATGCGTCGACTTGATTCTGAGCATGCGTGGATTTTTAACCGATGGTCGTGCCTACTAACGATCGGTTTTGACCTATCAGCTAGGAATTCATCGGTTAAATTTAAAACAAGTTGCCTTTTTTTAACCAATGGTTAAATAACTTATGGGGCCCACACACGATCGGCTTTCAGACCGTTGTCCTCTGGCTATCCTATTGTGTGTATGAGGCCTTAAATCAGGGCCGGCGTTAGGCATAGGCAATCCAGGCGGCTGCCTAGGGCGCCAGGGTAGAGGGGGGGGCACAATCCGGATCCCAAGCCACTCGCTGGGGATTCGGAGTAAAATACCTCCAGGATCGGCATTTTTTAAAACATGCTTTATGGCTGCAACCGCCAGGCTAGGGGGCAGTTGCGCCAGTGAAGACATCGCTTTCACCACTCTATCTCATGCCTGCAGACAGTGCCACCGTAGCAGCGGCAGTGAGAAGATGAGGGGAGAGAGCCGGGCGGGACGACAAGGAGCAGCCGGCCAAAAGTGCTGCATGATTGATGAAACCGGTCGGGGAGTGAGATGGAAGCCCTGCATGTAAGTCCGGCCCAGGATTGCTGTGATATCCCACCCCCCCTCCTGGTCGCTCAGGGATCTGTTGAGAGGAGCGGAGGACAGGCAGACAGGAGAGGACAGGCAGCAGCGCCGCTCTCCTTGAGTAAAGCCTCACCGCCGCTGGCTCAGGTACATAGTGGAAGCACAGGCAGCACGCTCTGTGTTGCATCCTGCACCCAGTCACATGTAATAAAAAAACGGATTTGCTGTCAAGTTTATAGTGCCTCGTGTGCAGAGGGGGAAAAGATATATGTGTGGGGAGGGGGCTGCAGAGGGGCAAAAGATATATGTGTGTGTGTGTCGGGGGGGGGGGGACTGGTGGTGGGGGGATTCAGAGGGGGAACTGGTGTGTGTGTGTGGGTGGGTTTAGAGGGGGAACTGGTGTGTGTGCGGGGGGGGGGGGTACAGAGGGGGAACTGGTGTGTGTGCGGGGCAAGGCTGTATCCTGGCCTAGGCCAACAAGGCCCAGGCCTAGGGCAGCACTTTGCAGGGGAGCAGCATGGAAAGAGTCCCTTCCGGCTTGTGCTACACTGTTAGTGTAATACAAGCTGCTTCTAATTTTGAGTGACCTATCATCCTGGACCACAAACCTTCCTCACTGTGCTATAATTTTTCTCCTGCACCATTGGCATGATTATATCTTCTTAGTCCTCTCCATAAAATTATCAGAAATCAGAAAATTAAAGTAGAACTATTTTTTTTCATTTTGGATAGAGTAAAGGAGGGTTATAGCCCCTGTCAGTTTATTTTTTACCATCTCCGTCCCATTGCAGAGATTTCCCTTCATTTCCTGCCCCACAGCCAAACAAGAAGTGAGAGGAAATCTATGCAAATTAAGGGAATCCGTCCCCCCCCACCCCAGGCCCTCAGAACTAGTGTCCCCACTGAAAAATTTCAGGACGGGTCTTAAACACAAAGGGGCATGGCCTTGACAGGAAGGGGTGGCTCATATTTAAATTAGGTGGTGCACGAGTTTAGTCAGGCCTAGGGCAGCACGAAACCTAAATACACCCCTGGTGCGGGGGGGGGGGGGGGTACAGAGGGGGAACTGGTGTGCATGTGTGGGGGGGCAGATGTGCGGGGGAACAGAGAGGGAACTGGTGTGTGTGGGGAGGGGGCAGGGGGGGAACTAGTGGGGGGGTACAGAGGGGGATCTGGTGTGTGCGCATGGGGGGTACAGAGGGGGAACTGGTGGGGGGGTACAGAGGGGGGTCTTGTGGTATGTGCGGGGGGGGGGTACAGAGGGGGAACTGGAGGGGGGGTACAGAGGGGGAACTGGTGTGTGTGTGTAGGGCAGATGTGCGGGGATACAGAAAGGGAACTGGTGTGTGTGTGGGGGGGCAGAGGGGGAACTGGTGGTGGGGTACAGAGGGGGATCTGGTGTGTGTGCAGGGGGGTACAGAGAGGGAACTGGTGTGTGTGTGTGTGTGGGGGGGGGGAACTGGTGTGTGGGGGGGCAGATGTGCGGGGGTACAGAGAGGGAACTGGTGTGTGCATGGGGGGGTACAGAGGGGGATCTGGTGTGTGTGCGGGGGGGTACAGAGGGGGAACTGGTGTGTGGGGGGGGGGGCAGATGTGCGGGAGTACAGAGAGGGAACTGATGTGTGTGTGGGGGGGTACAGAGGGGGATCTGGTGTGTGTGGGGGGGGAGAGATGTGCAGGGGGGTACATATAGGAACCGATATGTGTGTGTGTGTGTGTGGTGGGGTTTAAGGGGAACAAAGGTGGGGGGGGGGGTGCAGAGGGGAACAAAAAGCCAAAGAAAAGAAACAAATGCAGCTACCACATCTAGTTTTGAGTTTATTAGCGCTTTAACCACTTAAGGACTGCCGGTCCGAAGCTCCGTGGCCGCGGGACCCGATCGCTGCTGCAGTCCCGCGATCGGTCCCCGGAGAGCTGTGTGTGTGGCACCGTGATTGAGCGTGTGTTCCCTTATATAGGGAATCACAATCAATGACGTCACACCTACAGCCACACCCCCTACAGTTAGAAACACAGATGAGGTTACACTTAACCCCTTCAGCGCCCCCTTGTGGTTAACTCCCAAACTGCAATTGTCATTTTCACAGTAAACAATGCATTTTTAATGCATTTTTTGCTGTTAAAATGACAATGGTCCCAAAAATGTATCAAAATTGTTCGATGTGTCCGCCATAATGTCGCAGTCATGAAAAAAATCACTGATCGCCGCCATTAGTAGTAAAAATATATATATATTAATAAAAATGCAATAAAACTATCCCCTATTTTGTAAACGCTATACATTTTGCGCAAACCAATCGATAAACGCTTATTGCGATTTTATTTACCAAAAATAGGTAGAAGAATACTTATCGCCCTAAACTGATGAAAAAAAAAAAATGTTTTATGTTTTTTTGGCGGATATTTATTATAGCAAAAAGTAAAAAATATTGAATTTTTTTCAAAATTGTTGCTCTATTTTTGTTTATAGCACAAAACATAAAAACCGCAGAGGTGATCAAATACCATCAAAAGAAAGCTATATTTGTGGGGAAAAAAAAAGGATGCCAATTTTGTTTGGGAGCCACGTTGCACGACCGCGCAATTGTCAGTTAAAGCGACGCAGTGCCGAATCGCAAAAACTGGCCAGGTCCTTAACCCCCCTGGCGGTATTCCCGAGTCTGACTCGGGGTTCGATTTTTATGCTGCGATCGGTAACCCCGAGTCAGACTCTGGCTCGCCTCGCAGCTTTCACAGGCATGGTTTACTTACCTTGTCCGTGAATCCAGTGATGCATCCACGCTGTGTGAGCGAGCGGGTGCTCGCTCGATTCACAGTGTCCCCGTGTGCCGCCGAGCTCCGTTCCCTGCGACGTTACGACGCACAGGGGCGGAGAACGGCGCCATATTCAAAAAAGTAAACAAACACATTACATACAGTACAGTACTGTATGTAAAAAATACACACCCCCCGGGTCCCTAGTGGTCTGCCCAGTGTCCTACATGTACTTTTATATAATAATAACGGTTCTTTCTCCCTTCAAACTGTAGAATGCCCATAGCAACCAAAAGTGTCCCTTTATGTAAAAAATGGTTTTAGAACAGCTAGAAAACAGCGATAATAAATTATAATCACTTGCAGAATTGAACGATAGCAATTTGTGGGGGAATTCGTCATGAAAAAAAAAATAATGACAGCGACAATTCTGCAACTGAGCAAATTTCAGTGATTTTGAGTTGATTACATTATTGAATAATTTTTATTTCAGCACCTAAAATCTGAAAGAATCATACCGCCAGGGAGGTTAAGCTGCCTAAAGGTCCGGGTCTTAAAGAGGGGGTTCACCCTTAAAACCACTTTCTCCCATCCCATCCAGCATACTGTCGTCAGCGCCAGTATGCTGTCTTTTTTTATTTTTATCGCTGTACTTACCTCTTAATAGATAATTTAATTTTCGTCCTACCGCAGGGTATGGCGCCGCTATATCGCGTCACGCCTTTCGAAAACAGCCGACTAGCACTCGGCTGTTCTCGGCACCTGCGCACAGACCCAGGAGCTGACTGCGCAGGCGCCGTATACAGCCGAGTCCTATTTCGGCTTTTTTCGGAGGGAGTGACGCGGCTAAATACAGCGCCTGCGCAGTCAGCTCCTAGGTCTGTGCTCAGGCGCCGTATAGCGCCGAGAACAGCCGAGTGCTCGTCGGCTGTTTTCGGAAGGCGTGACGCTATATAGCGGCGCCATACCCCGCGGTAGGACAAAAATTAAATTATCTATTAAGAGGTAAGTACAGCGATACAGCTGACGCCAGTATGCTGGATGGGATGGGAGAAAGTGGTTTTAAGGGTGAACTCCCTCTTTAAGTGGTTAATTTTGCTTTTACCATTGACTTAAAATGATTTGGCTACCAATGAACCCTACTGTACCTAAAATTTTATGCAACCCTTTTTTTGTACCCCAATGCATGGCAAAGCATTACTATGTATTGGTGTCTTGCATTGCCTAAAAACAACCCACCACAAAGCAGTAACCTGTTTAGTGCATTACCGTGTTGCCAAGTGTGAATCTGGCCTCAAGCTTTACTTTCTCATGAATGTTATTGATTCCGGCACAACATTTTTGATTTCCCCGGTGGTAAAATTTCACCGCAGCAGAAACTATCAATTTCAGTTGTTGAGCTATTTAGGGAAAGTTTGCTTGAAAAGAAAAAAAAAAATACTTTTTTATTAAATTGGAGCAGGCATCACTAAACGGCGGGCTGCGGTCATATCACAAACACGAGACTTGGACCTGTGCTGGAAAAAGATTTTACTGTCTGGGCCTCCATGAATTTTAATTCAATACCCCTTACTTAAAGGATGCTTCTTTTGTTTCATTTTCTATGATTTTTATTTTTTTTGCCTTTTGTATAACAAAGGTTATTTTATCCATTTTCTCTTCAGATCAAAGGTTTTACATTCATAAGAACAAAATCAGGAAATACATTTACTTTACTTATTATAACCTTAGTATTAATTGTTAAATATTAACTACAATGCACAATTTAGCTTTTTTGTTGATATTTACTGTCCCCATATATTTATTTGTACTTCTTACCTATGTTCAATTAAACTGTATTGAGACTTATTTTTCAATAAACCGTTTGTAAACAAAAAAAGAATTGTTAAATATTACATTTCTTTATTAATTATTCTGTATCTTATGTATTTGATATAGCGTATTTTCCAGCGTATAAGACGACCTTTTGGATGCAAAAAAAATGCATCCAAAGTCGTAGGTCGTCTTATACGACGATGACAGTCTCCGTCAGGCTGCGGGCATCCATGATTTAAAAGCCGCGCCTCCTCCTCAGACTGTTCCGTGATAGGCGGAACACAAATTTTCCCAGCAGGGCCTCTGTTCAGTGTTCCGCCTATCACGGATGCCTTCTCATCCTCGGACGAGAGGACATCCGTGATAAGTGGAACACTGAACAGAGGCCCTGCTGGGAAAATGTGTTTTCTGCCTATCACGGAACAGTCTGAGGAGGAGGCGCGGCCTTTGAATCATGGATGCCCGCAGCCTGGAAGCCAGAATCTGGTAGGGAGATCGTCTTGGCCGGCACAGTGGGGGCAAGTGATGGCACAGTGGGGGCAAGTGATGGCACAGTGGGGGCAAGTGATGGCACAGTGGAGGCAAGTGATGGCACAGTGGAGGCAAGTGATGGCACAGTGGAGGCAAGTGATGGCACATGGCAATGAAAAGAGAGAGACCCAGGAAGGCCAAGGCTCCCGTGCAAATTGCTGGATCGAGAAGGGGCTTAGATGGGTATAAGGGAGGGGTTGTGGGTTTTTTTTTCCCTTCATGCATAGAATGTATGAAGTTAAAAAAACTTCAGCCTTTACAAATAAGGGTCCAGTATGGACCTCTAAAAACAACCTACATTTTGCTTTCCTCTTTGAATCAAAATAGTAACATTTCAATAAAATATGTGCCATCTGAAGATCCATCATGGCATGATGAGGGTTGGGCAGGAACAGGCTGTGGTATCACCGGCTGTATTGGAAAACAGATTACCTTGCTGCAATCCCTTTATTTTAAATATCTCACAAAGATAATACTTCTCTAGAAATGTGATTCATACCTCTCGAGGTTTGCAAGTTTCCATATTTTTTATCTTAACAGGCCGCGAGGCAAACAGCAGGGGGGGTCCGTTACTCTCATTATAGCCACGCTGTGTTGTGTAATTGCATGTGAACAAGTACCTGAAGCCACGATGATACCAGGCGCTGTATCCCGGCTGGCGATATTTCCAGTTGTGTACGGATTTTCAGATACCTTCAGATGTAGATGTAAAGAGCAATATGGCTGAAAAGGAAAAACAAGACAATAATGAATGTGGATGGTAGAAAACCAACCTCTATATGATGCTCAGTGACTTGCCATAACAAAGGGATTCTTCTATGACTTCCTAGTTCCAGAAATGGGTGAAAGTCCAGACACCTAAAGCCCCGTACACACGGTCGGACTTTTGCCCAACCAACATCAAAATCCGACACTTTTCGCATTTGTCCGACCGTGTGTACGTTCCATCGGACCAACTTTTTTGGCTTTCATCGGACAATAAGTTGGGTCTGCGAACGGACCAACTTTCAGGCAACAAAAGTCCGATGGTGCAAAGTCCGATCGTGTGTACAGCAAACCATCGGACTTTTGGACAAATTACAAATGCGCATGCTCAGAACCAATGTAAAAATCAACCAACAATAGCAGAAGTTAACCAAAGGGTGGCAGTAAAGAGCAGAAAAGAGCAGAACAACCACGTGATGATGGGAAAGTTTTAGAAAAGTTTGCAGAAAAGTCCGAGCGTGTGTATGCTATGGGTGTGATCGGACAAATCAATTAGGACAAAAATCCAAGGGAAATTTTGTTGGATGTCCTACCGTGTGTATGGGCCTTTAGACCTCAAAAGCGTTCCGGTGTTAGCAATAGTTGGATGAAACAGCTGAAATACTGTAGCCAATAACAGGATCAGAATCCTATCCATTATACAGTTTTCCCACGGAGGTTCTGTCTAATGCCGTGTACACACGAACGGAAATTCCGACTAGAAAACCATGGATTTTTTTCAGACTGAACATTGGCTCAAACTTGTGTTGCATACACACGGTCACACAAAATTTCGACCGTTAAGAACGCAGTGACATTCAATACTACAAAGAGCCGAGAAAAATTAAGTTCAATGATTCCGAGCATGCGTCAAATTGATTCCGTGCATGCGTGTTATTTTTGCGCGTTGGAATTGCATACAGACGATTGGAAAGAACTTCTCCCGTTGGAAAATTTAAAAACCAGCTCTTAAATTTTTGCTTTTGGAAATTCCAACAGAAAAATCCGATGGAGCCTACACACGGTCGGAATTTCTGACACTCGGAGACGCTCAGAGACACTCGGAAACAAAGTGTTTCGTAGTGTCTCTGAGGCCGCATACACACGATCGAATTTGTCCGCTGCAACTGGTCCGATGGACCGTTTCAGCAGACAAATCCACTTCTTCCTTGCTGTCTCTGAGCTGTCCCGCGCTGTCTCTGAGCGCCGCTGCTGACATATACCGAGCACAGTACACTCGGTTACACTCGGCTATGCTCGGGTGCTCTCGCATAAAGGCTAGAGAGCGGCACAGGGCGTGACCGCGAGCGAGCCGAGCGTGTGCCGAGGCATAGCCGATTGTACGCGCTCAGTATATGTTGGGGCGGCGCTCAGAAATCGGCGTATAACGTTTCTCCTGATTTTAAGGGGAAAAAAGTGCGCATTATACGCCGTTAAATACGGTAAGCATTTAAAATATTTGATTTCCTGTGCTTTTACCTTCAGTATTTTTAACTTGGTGACATGTTCTCTTTAAGGTCATTTTGTCTACTTTTTTTCTGCACTTACTTAAAAACTCATTTCAAACACAACCAGTGCTGGGTTCTTGGCTCTGAACACCAATGCCCCCTATAAAGAGACCTCTGAGCCTCTGCAAATGTTTACTTTGTTACCTATCGTCTTTCGATTTCCGATGTTAACTTTTATACCAAATTCCATTTTCACATAACGCATTGTATTACATTGTATATTCCTATGACCTGGATTTTATTTTCTGAAATGGAGGTCAGAAGCGATAAAACTTTCAAATTGAGCGAGGAGGCAGTTGGTTGCATGCCATGCAGATGTAAAGCTCCAAATGCAGCTCCCTTCCCCCATCTTGTGGTCACGCTTAGAACTGCACACTCCAAATAAAGAGTCCCCTAAACTTTACTCTGAATTCCACCGGCCCATTTGGTTGATTCATTTTGGCAATAAATTGATATTTGCTTATCTTAATTTGTCTGGATTTCAACGGAATGCATTTTTTTTAAAAGATCTATTTTCATTCTGGATTTCCCCATAGCTGCCGTCATGGCAAATATCACGGAGCGTTGTGAAATAACTCACGTTTTGTTAAGCGTCTGCTGTAATGACGGTGCTAAAAGCCGCATTAACATTTACTGGAAGTAGTTATGTACATTTTTATAGAGGGGGAAAGACCAAAATAGATCTTCGTGCAGCTCTTAAAATTAATTTGTGGTTATTATGTCAATGTATAAAAACACTGTTAAAAGAAATGCTGAGCAAATATGAAGGCTTTCATTGCTGACCTTACCTTTTAAAAATGCCAGTTGCCTGGCTCTTAGGCTGATCTAATAGGTTTAGTTATTACTGAGTCACTGACCTGGGATAAGGATGCTGATTGAGGCCTCATTCACACGGCACCAAGTTTTCTACACAAGATCTTGCCAGCAGAAGCTTCCAGCAAGATCCAGCATTACAGTGCTCAGTAGGTATATAATGTTTGATTAACCCCTTCCTGCTTGCCCTGCAATCCCTTTCAAGAGTTCTGAATGCCCGGAGGTGGAGGAATGGGCGAACACGTGACCCCTGTGATTGGCTGTCATGATGTTCCATCGGCTACTGATTAGTCTAGACCAGGGGTCTCAAACTGGCGGCACTCCAGCTCTTGTGAAACTACAAATCCCATCATGCCTCTGCCTGTGGGAGTGATCTTGTAACTAACAACCTTGCGATGCCTCATGGGACTTGTAGCTTCACAGTTGGAGGGCCGACACTTTGAGACCCCTGGTCTAGACCAAGTGCTGTCTTTGCTATCTTGGTCTCTGTGCTGGGAGCGTTCAGTGGGTATACTACTAGCCCAGAAACATCAGCCACCCAGAGACATATGTGTGGCATGTGGGTGATAAAGCCCAGCCATATGTGTTACGCATGTGGCAAGAGGTTAATGTTTAAATGCGTAAAGTCTTAAAGCGTGCCACCACCATTGACTTCTGTCATCTGCATCCTGGCAACGAAGAGCGCAAATCCAGCCCCAAACAGGCAATCAGTTCCCTATCAAGTACACTCTAATGCCTTCTGATGAAAAAAGTCAGACGGAATTTTTTCATCGGATAGTGTGTGCCCCATCTGAGTTTTTCCATCGGAAATTCCGACGGACTTGTCCTTCGAACATGTTCTCTTTTTATCGGATGAAAAAAAAATTATATTGTAAATTCCGTTCGTCTGTACGGAACTCCGACGAAGAAAAAAACACACATGCTCAGAATCAAGTCGACGCATGCTCGGAAGCATTGAACTTCATTTTTCTCAGCTCGTCGTAGTGTTGTATGTCACTGTGTTTTGGACAGTCGGAATTTGGTGTGACAGTCTTTATGCAAGACCGCTTGAACGGAGAGTTTATCCAACGGAAATTCCGATCATGTGTACAGGGCATCACAACTCGGCCAATCAAATTCTACACATGCAGAACTGGTTCCTCCCACTAGCCACTGGGAGCGGATCTGATGGAGAACTGCATCACTGTAAAACTATTCTGACTCGACCCCTTACATTCCCCAACAGGTCTGCTTTTATGGCAAGTAGGAGGAGCCAATTCTGCCTATGCAGAATTTGATTGGCTGAGCCAGTCAATTTAGCCAGTCATCAGGAGTGGACCTAATGAGGATCTACAACACTGTAAAGCCACGTACACATGATCAGTCCATCCGATGAGAACGGTCCGAAGAACCGTTCTCATCGGTTAACCGATGAAGCTGACTGATGGTCTGATGTGCCTACACACCATCGGTTAATTAACCGATTGTGTCAGAATGCGGTGACGTAAAACACGACGACGTGCAGAAAAAAATGAAGTTCAATGCTTCCAAGCATGTGTCGACTTGATTCTGAGCATGCGTGGATTTTTAACTGATGGTCGTGCCTACTAACAATCGGTTTTGATGTATCGGTTAGGCGTCCATCCATCTTTTAAATTTTAAAGTAAGTTGGCTTTTTTTTAACGAAGTTTAAATAACCGATGGGGCCTAGACGCGATCGGTTTTGACCAATGAAAACGGTCCATCAGACCATTCTCATCGGTTTGGCCGATCGTGTGTACGCAGCATTACATTCCCCCAACAGGTCTGTTTTTATGGCAAGTAGGAGGAGCCATTTCTGCCTATGCAGAATTTGATTGGCTGAGCCAGTCAATTTAGCCAGTCATCAGGAGTGAACCTAATGAGGATCTACAACACTGTAAAACTATTCTGGCATGACCCTGATGTATCCCATCAGGTCCATTTTTGAAACTATTGGAGAAAGCTGTTGCTGCATTTGTGGGATTTGATTAGCTTGGCCAATCATATGACCCCTCCTACTGGCCATAACAATGTCCAGGTCCGAAGCTAGAATAGTTTTACAGTTTTGTGGTCCTTTGTTTAGAATGTTTGGAGACTCCTGCCCTAGACTGAGTGAACTGTGTGCCTGACTACCTCTGCATTAATCTTGGAAAAATCTGTTAAATTACAGCGGCTCCTACAGTGGGAGGAGCTACACATAAAAAATATAAAACCAAAACATGGTCCATTTTTTATACATCAATATCAATAATTTGCCCTGTCATGAACATAAAGCCCACCTTCCCTAATTAGAATTAACATTTGTCTGTAAAACAAATCTTCTTACAGTATTTTACTTGGAAAGGTGCGATTTGTAGAGGACTTCATATTGATCATCCCACCAAGGAGATGGGAATTACACACTCAGCGGACGTTTTATAATGAATACAATAGATTTGCTGATTTTAGGTGATCAATATGTCTTATAGAAATCCTTTTCTCTGGTCTTCTGCATAAATCTTTTTTTTTTTCTTCACATCTAAATTCAATATTTATGTGGATTGCGCTGGACTGTAACTAGGAAGATATAAAAATATCCATGCTGCACTAATGTAGGAATACAATCAGGGGCCTAGTCATAAGATTGTTCTTTGTTTCTTTGATTTATGAAAGTCTGAAATGGAAAGCTGTGATAAAAACTAACATCTATAGGAAACTGTGAAACGTTAATGGTTAGGGTAAAATAAGGCAAAAAAGCTCAATTTAAATGCACAGTTTCTCTCATGTGCTGAAAATTGCTTATTCTGATTTCACTGAACACTGGAAATCCTTCAAGACTGACATTTACCCATTCAAAATTTGAATAACTCCTCCCAAGTGGAGGGTTCTTGACAGGAGTACTGGAGTACTGAGGCACATAGGCGTGCGCACAGGGTGTGCCGGCTGGGCCTGGGCACACCCTAATCACCCCATTTACATTAGCAATATTGCTCTGTGTGCCGATAGGGAGATGGGAAAGATCTCCCACTGAGCAACTATGCTTATAAGAGAAGTGTGGAAGCATTTCTCTCAAATTGAATGAATCTGCAGGCAAGGGAGATCATGCGCCGAGGCAGAGTGAGGCAGAGTGAGTGCCGCAAAGAAGACTGTATGTGTGTGCGTGTATTTTATATATATTTGATGGGCACACCCTAATGCAATAGGCTACGCACACCTATGCTGAGGCATCAGAAACAGCTCATGGCTGGTGAGAGGGGCCAGCAGCTTCCTCCAAAACAACACAGTATTCTGTTGGCCCTTCCCACCAGCCATGAGCTTCCTGCATTGGATAGAGAAGCAAAGAGTCCCAGTGATGGTCTCTGTGGGCCTAACTGGATCCAAATTAACCGCTTGCCGACTGTAAAACTTACATATACGGTGGCGAGGCGGCTCTCCTGCACAGGATCACGTACCAAGTACATGATCCTGCACTTCGGGTCTGGGGCATGCAGTTAAATTAACTCAATGCTGTATCGCAAAAAAAAAATCCTGGTCATGAAGGGGGATAAATCTTCCAGAGGTTAAGTGGTTAAGGTATGTATTGAAACCAGGAGAGTTTAATTTAATATTTTTAATACCAGGTTGATTGAGGGGGGCAAAGCATGAAGGGCACTCACCAGCACACAGTTGACAGGATCCCCTCGTAGATCGACGTCTGGGGCCTGTAGAAGAGTCCAGTCTCTCCCCTTGTTGTATGTGATAAACGTCTTCACTTGGCTGTCAATCTTCTTGTTCGCTAAGAACATCCCCTTTATCCCTGCTACCTGGGAAAAATGGATGCAGCTGAGAAAACAACCACTTTATACAGCCCCTTTGATATATATTCTGTATATACACTGCAATATACTGTGTGTGTATATATATATATATACTATTATATTATATATATATATATATATATTTTATATATATATATTATATATATATTGTAGATTTACAATATGTCAGAGTAATTCACAATAAACACTGCTTCTATTTGAATGATGAAGGTGGTGTGATACTTTTGCATTTATGTTGTATGACACCAACACTCTTCTCACCACAGCACCATGCATAGCTGTGACTGTACATCTGCTGGTGTGTAAATGGGATACAAATCTTGATAAGCCTATGTCCATCTGGTGATTGGCAGCCCAAGGCTCCATCTACTTGGTGGTTGGTCGAGAAAAGCTACTGTTTATTTGGTGATGGATCACCCAAGACTACCATCCACCTAATGATTAGTTGCCCAAGGCTCCTTCCACCTGGTGATGGGTCACTCAAAGCTCTGTCCACCTGTGCTGGTTTGCCCAAGGCTACCATCCATCTGATGATTGGTTTCTCAAGCGTATCATCCACCCGGTAATTGGTTGCCCAAGGCTCCTTCCACCCAGTGCAAGTGCTCCATTATGGGGAGGTAATGTGTTTGCCACAACTGGAAGACAATCACTTCACTACAGAACAGTGCATGACTGTGGCTTCCTATCTGCTGAAGTACAAATAAATATATATTTCTTCTAAGGCTCCCTCCACTCAAAGATTGGTTTCTCAAGG